>JANDKE010001305.1:0-15225 GCA_027627275.1 Coprinellus aureogranulatus
GTTGACGACGTTGAGCGCGGTGGGCGGAGCAGGCGCGTTGACGACGGTGGGCGCGGTAGGCGGAGGAGTCGGGACAGCCGCTACAGATGACGCAGCAATGCCCACCGCGTTTCCAACAGTGTTGGTGGTGGTGGTGAGCGACGGGGTGGCAGACACATTCGCGGGCGCAGAGCTGGTGGAAGCGAGGGCGTTAGCTGCCAGAGCCGAGGGAGTAGTCAAAGGAGCGTGAACAGCCGTTCCAGCGGCTGAAGGATGGATGGAGGAGGAGGGAGCTAAACCCGTGGTCTGGCGTCTGAAGGAATGGTTTAGATGGCAAATGAACCCCCGCAGCCGGAACACGGGATGCACAATCTCGAAGAAAGATCTACATAATATTTACAGCGGTCGCAGTCGAGTAGCGAAGCCTTACAAGGTTTTCGCTAAGTTATATCCTGACAAGATTGAAGCTGAGAAGAGGGACCGATGCGAGACGCAAGGCATCAAAGGCCGTCAGCAAATTACGGTATGGCACGAGGTCGCGAAAGAAATGTATCAAGACGCGACGTCGGCGGAATTGGAGGCTGTGCGGAAAGAGCTTGAGGGAGGTGAGGACTCTGAGGGAGAGGGAAGTCCCGAATCTCCTGCTACGTACCTTCGGTGAGTGTCCCTCTCATGCCTGGCTTTCAGTTCTCATTTCTTTATCCCTCAGCTATCTCAGGAAATTACCCTCTCTTCTCGATGCGACAGTCACTCCTGCAGTCCGCAAAGCTGGCGTTCTTGCCTTCGTTACAATTGTCGGGCCGGATCCCGAGCAGCACGGAAGAATCGTTACAAGAACGTGAGTTATCCCGCTACCATGCTTCAAATTACTGAATGTGCATCACCGTAAGCCTGCAATTTGGAGATAAATCGACCACACCAGTATTCGCCAAGGTCTGGCGCGATCATGATACAGTATTCGTGGAGGAGCTCGCTCGCTTTGTGAGACGACACGAGTTTAGTGAGTTGAATTTTTTGTGTGACCGAGCTGCAGCTAACCCCTCAATCCCCAGCGCCCGAGGTCTGCGCGGCTCGATCCATTCACTATGTCAATCAAACCGCTGAGGTTTCCGCTCCATCCGAAGACTCTAAGACACACGGTATGCTAACGAGTCATAGAAAGTTGATCAAATCGTTGAATTCGCTTATAGCGGAAGGAACCACCCCTGCAACGAATGCCCAGGAGTCGGACGTCAAGGGGACAACGAGCACCCAGCAAGCGGCGGGAGATGGTGTAACTCCGACCCAGATTCCAACTCCGACTGGGGACTCGGGTTCGGTCAGCAGCGATGATAAGGATAGTGTTAACCATATCCTCTTCTCCCGAGCTCGAGCCAAACCCTCCCGTGTGATGAGTGACGAAAGCGAGGAAGAGGACGAGGAGGACGAGGACCACACCTTTGGTTGTCAGGTAGACCGGGAGAGTGTCACACTGCCGATGAAAAGTTGGGATGAACTGGACGATGGTACGTCTGGCAATAGTTCTATATCTCACGTATGTTCTGATATGATTGTCTGGAAGATTGGGAGTTAGACGACTCCGACCCAGCCATGTACCAGTTGGAGAAGGATCACCGCGGACCGCCTCACCAGTTCGATATCAACATGGCTTCTTCCCCCGTCCCTTCTGACTCAGAGCACCCGACCAAAGTGGGTGGTTCGAAGAAGTCTACGCATTCGAAAGAACATGGACTCCCCTTAGGTACTCAGCACACGATGGCCACGCGGAGCCCTGCAGAACAGTCGTTGTCTCCCCGAGACCGTGCCTTCTTCCCTGCCGTGACACAACAGAAGACCTCTAAGGTATCAGCTGCTTCTTCGAAGCAAGCTCCGACCTCTGGTATTCCAACCCTCCCGCTCCCCCCTTGGCTGCAATCCAGGTGTGCACGTTCTCCCGAAACAGCGCTCGGAGACCCACCCGCCTCGACATTTAGGATACCAAACACGCGCGGGGATGGTGACAGACCTGAAGCGACAGTACCTCCACCCAGCTCTCCTTCTAAGAACCCTATCGACGGGAATTTCAACCCTAATCGCAAATTGACTGACCTCCGAGCTCCACGAACGTTCCTGGCGGATCCTCCAGCTTCTTTCTTGCCCCAGTCTATCCCCACAACCCCGACGTTACCTTCAAGTCAGCTTCCTTCATCGACGGCGCATCTTCCCCCTGGTGACGTTCGAATCGACTCTCCACCTCTCAGGGAACCCTCCCCCGTTCATGAGCACATATTCTCCTCTCCTGCACCTCAATGTGGGGACAACACGTCTCGGCCTCCAATCCCTCCGATCCCCTTTCCTCCAAGAAAGGCGGAAAGAAAGGACGCAAAGCGATGCTCGCCGCCGCGCGTCTTGACCCCACCATCACCGTCGTCCCCAACCGTATCATCGACCTCTCGACCCTAGTGCAAATGCTGCACAAATTCATTGACGATTTAGGGGGGAAGCAGACGTTGAGTTTGCCGCCGACGAGTAAGGAGACGAGGAAGAACGTGCATGAGTTGGCGTTGGCGTTCAATTTGAAGAGTGTGAGTAAGGGTAAGGGGGACGCGCGGTACGTCACCGTCACTAAAACCACCCGAACTGCGCCTGGACGTGTCGATGAACGCAAAGTCGCGCGAATCATCCGAAAGTCCGGGGGCCCAGGAGCACGAGGAAACGACTTTACCTCTGGGTCGAATCCGTATAAGGGAGGTGGAGGGAAGGTGCAGGTTCCGAGGCATAAGGAGGGCGAGGTTGTGGGTAAGGCGGCGCCGAAGATTGATGCTACGAATGTTGGGTTTAAGATGTTGGCGATGATGGGGTGGAGTGAGGGGGAGAGGATTGGGATGGATGGGTTGGAGGCGCCGATTGAGGCTGTGATTAAGCATTCGAAGCTTGGGTTGGGTGCGATGAGGTAGACGTGGCTTTTTCCCTTGGGAAGTGACTCTTGTTTTTACAGGAGGTAGGGTGGGGCATGTACAGTAATTGGTATGGTACATTTGTTGTTCTCGTTCATTGGGTAGCCTGATTGCGTGTTTTTCCATGAGATGGAGTATATATACGGTAAGTATGTGCAGTACGTTTCTTTCGCTCCCGTTCGTCAAGCCCCTACTGATCAAACAGACTCTGACACATACGACAAAAATCGCTCTTCGCCGGCACTCTTCGAACTACCCGCTTGTATCTCAGCTCCACTATGGACCATCAAGCGCCCAAGAACTTGTTCAAGCGTCTCGCTCGTCCTACGCTGTTCATCCCTGATACTCTTGATCGCCTTCTCCAGCTCACGCACCCTGCGCGAAACGGATCCCGGCTGGGACTGCTTCGATGGCCCAGGGCTCGCTTGGACTTGGATGGGGTAGTGGGTGCTGGAGCCTGGGATGACTCGGAAGCCAGCTTGATCAGCCTGAGGGGCTTTTCCGGGAGGAGGGGTGTGGTGTGGAAGGGGTTCGATGAAGATACCTTCCAGCTTTACCTTCTTGCTGCGAGTGTGGATCTGTGGCTCTGGGCTTGCTGCGCGTTTCCTCTTCTCTGCGGTCAAAGACGTTACCGTCTTTGTCGTCTTGGGCTGGGTGGGAGGTGAGGTACCTTCGGCACTCTGTTCCGACATCCTGCACTTTGCGTCTCTGACTTTGCACTCCTGGCAGCGCGAGTACACCGAGTTTCCGACCCAAACCTTCATCGCGTTGGTTACGTAAGGTTTCTTGCGTCGAGTGTCGGCAGCCTCGATGACTCGATAGCAGTCTAAGCCCTTCTCGTGGCACCTATCGCACATCCCGTCTTCAGACATCTTCTCCCATGGGAGGTCGGCGTCGCGTTTCAGCATTCCGGCTGAGTTTTCCTTCCTTCGCTTCTCTCGCTCCTTTTCTTCTTGCTTGCGGAGTGCTTCGAGCCTTCTGGGCTTCTTGGAGTTGCTTTTGGCGGAGTTCTTGAAGACGCTTGTCGGCCTCGACGAGCGCTTGTTTCTCTGTGACGATCTGTTTTTGATGCGTCTCGATCGCGCGGCGATGGGATTGGGAGAGTTCTTCGAAGGTCTTTAACTCGTCTTCGAGCTTGATTATGTTGGACTTCCTAGCTCCTCGCCTAGTCTGAGGCATGGCCATTTACTAACAGCAACGAGCCCTTCAGAATGATATTCGCAATCCGTTAGAGTATGACAACCTCACCTTTGGACTTCGAGTACGGTGGCAATGCCCGAGATGGGCAGAGAGACGTTGGAAACTGGGGGGAGATACCAGTACAAGAACGCCTCGAGGTGAGAGCCAGGACGTCCTAGATATAAGAGCAGATAACCATCGCAGTGATAAAGGGGCCTATCCAATCCTCGTCCTCCTCGTGTGCGTGACCGACCATTTGAATAAGAAGTAGGGATCAGATCGTGAGCGCCAATTCAAATGCGTGTCGATTGACAGGCCTGGCGTTGGACCCTGGGCGCACGAGGCAGTTATACCCCAAAATTCACGTATCTTCACACCGTCTAGTGAGGTAAACTCGCTTAAAGATTGGGGTACAATGAGCTGGAAGGATTTCCCAGGGCCAGGTCGGTTGGGCGCTTAATTAATTGCGCTGCGTTCCCGAAGTCGCCCGACCATGCCTCCGGCGCAAAGCGGCTAACGGATGCTCTATATTGAGACACCGACTACACATCAGGCGGTGCTGGTGGTCATTGTACGCTACACATAGCGCAGAATTGCTGCCCTGGAATGTGTGTAGTGCGAAATCCGTATGGAAAGCGGTACGATTTTCAGCCCTAATTGACAGAAGCGCATGCATCCCGATCCATGCAATTAGTCTTCCTGCTACGCTGTCAGCACGCTCGTCCGAAAGGTCAACTTCACGGGGGGTGCCCTGTACCAGTCCTACGAACTACAGCCGATACCTCATATCGTTCCCTACTCAGGAAATGTCAGACAAAGTGCGGGCATCCAAGAGGATGAGCGTGCTCACATTAACCGCATGAAACTATTCAAGCAGGTATACCGTTCCCCTTCCAAAGCCAGTGGCGAATACCTCATCCTTGCCAGAACCAACATCATATACACGTTGTTGAACTGGAACGATGCTTCCACCAGGATGGTATGTTCAGGATCGTCTTCCACGGTCTGAATGTATCGCCGCATACGGAGAAGCCACAAGTCGATTGACGGTCCATTCCACATGGTCTCGAGGTGCGATTCCAGAGACACCCTTGGACGGAACCTAACACCTTTTCCGAGTCCAGCTGTGAAGTAATCCAGGATAGCAAGTGAACCGCCCGGTTGAGGTGGAATCCCGGATTGATAATGGATCGGATACGTCGTAGCCCCCGGGACGAAAGGTGGGAGCTCTACAAAGTCTTGAGCTTGCATCTCCGAAGGAGAGAGGTTCATAGAGTTCATGTACGTATCAATAGACCTAACCTGGTCTACCCTGACCTTCATCGGTGTCCACGCTCCCTGCGCCTTATGCTCTGTTTGGCAAACCATGTGGGAAGTTAGACCATTGATATCAATTGTATGATAGGAAAAGATAGGGGCAGTACGCACCGTCGTAGAATTCGAAAAGCCCGCGGCATTCACGAAAATGAAGTTCAGACCAATCCTGCGCCTGGCATTCCGCGGAGCAGTAAGTCACGCTATGGCAGTGCGAGCAGGTATAAACTCGATTAGTGGCGTTGCCCACCGGACTAGTGGACTCGTGCTACCGCGTACCATCACCATGGGGTCAATTTCGTTACTCTTAATAGCGCGACAATTCACTCACCCAGATATTACTGCAGAGGTTGATCGTCCGACGCTGGCGGTCGACGAGCGTGCGCCGAGTGAGGCTGATAGAGAGCTGAAAGTCCTGGACAAGAGCAGCGACACTGGCGGTAGACGATGCTTGAAGCTCTACCGGGGGTGCTTCCCAGAAGCGAAGGTCTCCTCTTTTCAGCGCAGCGTCAAAGACTCCAGAGAGGTACATATACGGTAACACAGTTTCCAGAGCATGCACGATTATGCTTTTCCCTTCAGAAGCGATGTGGCCAGCCAAGTGA
The DNA here is from genome assembly GCA_027627275.1 of Coprinellus aureogranulatus. NCBI lineage: Eukaryota > Fungi > Basidiomycota > Agaricomycetes > Agaricales > Psathyrellaceae > Coprinellus > Coprinellus aureogranulatus. The sequence continues at coordinate 6,014 of JANDKE010001305.1, forward strand.
CGGAGACAAGCGGCGCCAGCGCTCAGAATGCCCGCTTCTATCAACCCCGGGAGACATACCGCTGGGTGAGTCGCGAAGCAGACGAATCCGCCCTGCAATAGAGTTAGCACGCACCACCCTAATCGTGACCAAAACCCTGGTTCGGCTTTGCTGTGGACGGTCGGCTCAGCTTGAGTAGTTTGCGAAGCCAAGAAAATCGCCTCAGAGTACCTCGTCAGAAAGTCTTGCCTGTGGAATTCCTTTCTGATAGTAGAATCTGCGATCAGCTTGACGATTCCTCCGAGCAGGTAGGCGAGGCTGTCCACTGCATAGAGCAGCTTTTGGTCGCGTCCATCTTCAATCCCTCTCAGCACGAGGTCCTGAGCACGCGATGTCAACGCAGAGACAACAGCACGCCTCCTCTGGCCAGACAACGCCTTCAATGCAGCTTCCATTGCATCGCATCCTTCCTCGGAGTCATGCACCAGTGCGAATAGATTCGTGATCAGACATGAGGTGCCACGGAGTAAGAGGTCGTAGTATCTGCCCCTCCGATGCACGTCCTGCCTGCATAACAGTCGCAAAACCAGATTGACTGTGGATGAGTGTGTCACAAGCTCCTCTGTGAATGGATCGTCCTTAACATGGGCAGAAACTGGCGCAGTGAGCGCACGGCAGCATGAATAGACAAGTTTGAGCTCGCTCTCTACCGAGTTTCCTGAAGACTCGGACTGCTTGAGGAAGAACGAGATCCACTTGGTGACAGACGCCCACCGCCCCACAAGCAATTCCGCCAGAAGGCGTTGCGCCTGAAACGCTTTCTTGATTATGGGAGCAGGTTCCTTGAGTGCCCGAATTTGATTCAGTGCCAGTGAGATGGTAGCCAGGTCGTCCAGCGCATCCTCAGCAAGAGTCGATAACCGTGCCGCAGAAGCCAATTCGTGAAGTGTCGTCGGCTTTTTTGGAATGTGTGACGAGTGAAGCGCGTCGAGTATCGTAGAGATGCCCGCCAAGTTCTTTTCTTGCACGATGTACTTGCCTACCGCTTCGAGACTCCCTGGTTCCACGGTCCGAGCAGACCTTAAGAGCTACAGTGTTGTCAGCACGTCGGGCATAGTTGAGCGATTCAGAATCAGACTCAAGATAGCGCACCTTCAAAAGCTGTCGGTCGCGATGAGCTGAAGTTCCAGCAGGAATGGAGGTTCCAGGACTGCCAGGAGACATGGTCAGCTTCAACGACAGCCCTACGTACTACTTAGAACGCTGTGGATGCCTGTCAACGCCCTGCTACTGAGCAATTTGCAGTAAGACTCTGCTAGTCAGCCATGCTCACACTAACTCACTAAACGACTCAGTGGCTGTGGTGATGGAAAAGGGCAAACACCTAATGTCAGCCGCGCGCGCGCTCCGCGCTGGAGAACGTCTGGGAATTGGAATTGGCGGATCCGCCTAGGCGGATTGATCCCATCAATCCGCCAAGTTGCAGCCAAACAAGTGCACAGAACACCACTGAACGCGGTCACCGGTCACCACCAGACAACGAGCAGCAACGAGACCAGGCCAGAAGGAACAGGAGGGACTCTGAGAAGTAGTAGGAAGCACCAGCTCCCCCGTCAATCCCACAGATCTCCACCCCTTCGAAAGCCTCAAACTGAACACGGTCTCTACCACCACGCCGCCACCTTACAAGGAGCAGGGATTGGTGCAAGGGGCACTGACGTGGTATACTTGTGCGTCCTCTGTGCTCTCTTTGAGGTCTGAAAGCTCTCACTACACCTCTCCCCCTTTCACCTCGACCCTATTGTGACCCCCCGTTGCTCGCCCGCCGCTCTTTCGTCTCGAGCCCCCACCTCTTTGTCAACCTTGGTCTTGCGTCCACCTCGCCTCTCACGTCAGACGGGTGCTTGAGTCACGGCGCCGACCGTTTCCCGAGTCGATTTCAGCACAGGCAGGACATTGAGGTCAACCCGCCAGCGGGTCACGATATCGCAATCATACACGGCGGGGAGGAGTGCAGTAACGTCGTGCGTTATGGTGCTGTTCAACGCGCTATCGTATCCAGTGAGCTTGTTCATGGATGTGTCGCTGAATACTCCCTGTATTTCCACCGCCTCGTAATCATATCCTAGTATTTGACTTCCTAAAGGTACACTATCCCCCGAGTTCATAGAATATGGAGAGACTGTAGTAAGGATTTCTTGCCTTCGTGGCAGCGACGTACGCAGCGACCATGCACGCTAGAAGGCGTTTGGCAAGCCCAGTTCGCCAGAGTGTCCGCCGCGGATCCGCCTAGGCGGATCCGCGGATTCGAATTCCCGGACTCTTTGTCTGTGCGAGTCAATTTAGCGCCCGCGCCTTGCTCTCCCCTTTCCCTCACCACTGCCAGTATCGCGTGGTGGCCACTAAGCTCCATCCATACCTAACTTGGTGCTCGGATTTTTGGCGAGATCAGTACTCCGGGGTCCTGGCAGCTCTTTGTATGTATTCTACCGAATTAAATGCCTCAACAATCGGCACATACGATGGGAAGTGTGCAAGTATCTCGGCTGTGCCTTTGCTTTTCCACTGTATGGGCCCTTCATAGTTTATCATTCAAGTCATTGAACTTCCGAGGCTTTCCTGCTGCTGGTCACAGTGCGAGTACCAACTCTCGAGGGACGATCGTATAGCATTGATAACAACCCTCTGTGATTTCTTGCTTGCGGCGCTGGCTCTCTCATCTCGCTTCTGGCACACTGCAAGCACAGGCTCTTTGAGCACCGTAGGGTCTCATTGCCGCCGTAATGGTCAGGGTATTGAACTTCCAGTGGAACTCTGTTTGTGGGAGACTCAATTATCGCCGATGCACTTTATTCCCATGTGGATGGTGCAAATGAGATAATGGACAAAGATCTGGCTCTAGCGCCCGTAAGACCTGCGCTACCAACGGAAACTATTTTCGCCAGTGTTTCAACGCTCTCTGAAGGTCCCCAGAGACATTCTCCGTGCAAGCTGCCAACCAGCGCGGCCGGCATATCTCCGCTCGCCGATCGCCTTCCGAAACACATACCCCTGGCTTCTGGAATAGCTGGAGCTGGGAGGCCCAAGCCAACTTTTTCCAGGCATAAATGATCATCTAGAGCATCATCAGGATGCAGTACTGGCCCAGGCAGTGGCTTGATAGTAATGAGGAGGCAGAGACTCTTTTGTTGCGTGACGGCGTGACCGATTTGGGGGTGGTTGACAACAAGCGCAAGCGGATATTAGCAAGCCAGCGCAACGCCTGCCTTTTTCTTCTTCCCAGCCATTCCGCCGAAGACGACTTCTGCGGGTAGGGCGGTTCCGACTCCAGCCGTCACTGGCGTCTTCAAGGCCTGAATGGAACGCCGGCGCATAGTAGCAAGTAGCTCGTGTGTGAATCGTGGGAGGACACTGGGGTGTTTAGGAAGCATACGACTTTTCGATTGAATACGTTTGCAGTGATATAGGATCAACTAAAGTCTTCCGCGTTTGCATTCTCTTCGAAGTCCTATTCCCGGCCCTCATGACCTCAGAATGTGGACCCTTCTGTGAGCGAGCGTGGTATACTGTACTTGGGCGGCCCATCATGCATCAATTTCTGTCAACGAGGGATCACTTCGCGTGCTAAGCGTCGCCGCCTCTTTCTCTCATTCCTCCACCTTGCCTTGCCTTCAGTGGCTTTTCTACGCGTCAATGAGCAGAAGAATAAGCAAAGATGTGGAAAATGTGAGCATTGCGCGGCGTACTTCTCGGATTGGGCTCATGTATGCGCTTCAAACAGCTGTTATTCCACATACGAAGAGGGTCAGATACCCATCTTTGGCGTCTCATACAGAACTGGCCAGTGCACGCGAATATTCCAGCTGCTCAAGCCATTCTTTCTCTTTTCTCCACAGAAAGGCAACCCCAAACAGAAATGGATCGCGACGACTTCGACCACGCTCAAGACGCTTTACTTGCACTCGTCAAAGCGCTGCACGTTGCGGAAGATGACCCTCACGCAAAACAGACGATCCTCTCGCTCTTTCTTCCAAAGTTGGACGGCGTCATCTCGTGGATGTCGCTTTATATACGACAAGCTCCCCTCGTCAACAAGGACTTGGACGACGATGAAGACCGCATTGACGAACGCAGCTGTGTTCAACGATGCGCGACAATGTTCATGACGCTCATGGACTACGACCCTCAGGTCAGGGCTGCTCTCGAACAATCCCTGGCTGCCGCAGAATTTGTCGCTCTCATCTGGACTTGGGTCGATCCAGCTACCAACCTTCCCATTTTTATGGCTGAGCCTGATCCAGAAGATTCTCGCACCAGAGGTTGCGTTGTCAACATCGTTCTTGTCGATTATGCCGGGGAATCTGAGACAGCCATGAAGTGCTTCTTCAAGAGGCTAGCCGAAGATGGAGACGAATACGCTGCTGCGGACACATTCATAAGAGTCGGACTTGCCAGACTACGCAGGATGAAACTGGCCTGCGAGAATTCGGAATGGGAACCTCTCATCGTTGGCAGAAATATCGAGCAATTGCTCAACGTATTGAACCACGCTCTCAGCCTCAAACTTCCCTACCTCGTTGATGCTTTTCATCGGCATCCATGCCTCGAAGAAGTCGTCTCTTCCGTCTGGTCTATGACTTGCAAGTTACGGGACCTGAAGGATGAAGCAGCGAGCCTCTTTTCTCTCGGTATCATAATGTCTCCGGTGCAGAGCTGGACGTCATTGGCTGGGAAGTCTACTGTCGATTCTGTACGCCATATGGTCGAAGGCGGACTTATAGAGATACTGGTCCACGTATTGGCCTATGGACCCAATGGAGAAGAGAAAGACGCCATGCCGGATGATTACGAGAGGATTTTCCTGTCTTTTTTGAACTGGGCCTGCTCGTTCTGCTTCTACCCCTCTGTCCACAGGCGTATGCAGGAAGCTCTGGACAGAATCGATCAAGAAGTGCACCGCAAAATCATGTAGAGGCACTCAGGCCCTGAGCAGACTCACTGGACGATAGCCTACTACTTCATGCTCCTGGGAGCGACCGGATTCAGCCGAAGGATTTTTGACTTGGGAAGGCCAACCGTCTGCGACAACATCTATGTATGTCCTTAACGGTTCGACCGTCATTCCATTGACACATACCCTCCTCCGTTCCAGTGTTCGCGCATGTATGCGAATTCACCGGGCCACCTGCAGACGTGTTCAAGATGCCATTTTGCAATGTACTGCTCGAAGAAGTGTCAGTATCTCGACTGGTACCGCAGTCATTGTTACGACTGCCGCCAGCTGCAGGTTGAATACCTCGGTCAGTTTCTTTGCAACAGGCACCGTCCCCATGACTTGAGCTCTGCCTTCCATAGACAAGAATCAATCTCTCACATGGATCCATTCCTCGACCCGGCTGTATCACCTCGCTGTTATCCAAGAGCATTACAAATCTAGTTTGGATCCAGAAGAAAACGTCCTCGAAGCCGTCAGGCTGAAGACGCACCCGGGAGAATCCCTGGAAAACCTCGTAGTGACGTACCCATTCGCCAATAGTCCGGCTTCAAGTTTCTGTGAAGACCGCCCAGAGCTATCTACCGTCGCTGAATTTCTTACAAAGTGGTCAGACGTCAAAGCACAAGGACGCTTGGGAGAGTTTGGAGTGAGCAGATTTGAGGAGACGGTGACGCAATTCGTATCTGACCCCAACATTCGCTTGGTCGAAGGCATATTCGCTCTGAATGACGATTGCAGCGTCTGGGTTCTTTGCCGTTTACGTTGTCAACTTGAGATCCGGGCTATAGGTGGTTTCAGTGCCTTGGTGTACTCGAAATCTCTCACTGGTTGAATAGACAGGAATCCAATTTATTATGACACATCAAACCAATGGTTAGGCTTCGTACTGCGGGAGCTACAACTTTGCCTTCTCCTGAGGGAATATCTTGTAGTGATACCTGTTCCGACCTCGTCTTCCCCCACTGGACCAATCCTTGCTTCCTGGATCCTCTACCGACTGAAGCTCAATCGTCTGCTAGTCCCGCGGGGGCTTTTCTTTCCCAGTTCCCTTCCTTCTGCTTTCGCCTTCAATTCCTAGTTCTCCGTGGATTTCTCTAATGTCGCATCCCTTCTTCCCCTTCATCGTCCGGTTCCTGTGGCTCCTGACCTTCAAGATGTGTGCGCAAGGTGAAAACCTGGATGCCGTCCATGACAACAACACGCTGGGAATACTCGTCATAGAGTAAACGGTCTTGGAAGCCCTCCTCTAACAGCCCTGGGCATTTAAACCTCTGGATCTTGGTCAGGGCAGAGTCTCTCCTCCCATCCCTCTGCAAACCATATCGGACGATGGTGAGAACGTAATAACTGGACAAGCCGACAGCCAGGCGATGGCTATAGGCTCGCAGCAAGTGATGTACATCGACCTCCCCTGTCCCGCCTTTGAAGAGGGTCAAAGTTCGAATCGCGTCCACAGGGGAATCGCCCAGAGGTATCGTGATACGCCTGATGTGATCGCGGGTGCAGGCTACGAAGTGAATCGAACCTTCCATCACCATTGGTCGCACTAATGCGTCGTGGACAATCCTAGTCTCAAGGTTGAGGCTCCAAAATGGTTGAACATGTGCGAACCGCTGTGTTGAAGGCCGAAGGCACTACAGTCCGGCATCAAAAGTGAATTTTGACCGGCACTGCCGCATAAGAAATGTCCAGTTTGCCGGTGCCCTTTTGAATGGGCCTGCAGTATATATTTGCCGGCCATTCTTGACTCGCGCGAGTTCTAGAATTGCCGGCAATTGTTGATTGTACTTATTACTGTAATTGGCGAGTACTCTATTGATGTCCAATCAATGTATTGATAGTGCGATTCCTGGAAACCAATTGTGGCCTCTGGGGTGTTAGTACACCTCGGGAAATGGCCTCAAACGCGAACAAATAATAAATAGGCGCACTCAGATGCAGCGCGACGGGCGAACACGCGCCCGCCCCTTAGGGCGGGCGGTTAGGGTTAGGCGGTTAGGGTTCGGGTTAGGGTTCGGGTTAGGGGTTAGGGATTAGGGCTAGGGATATCAATGAAAAAAAACATAACCGCTCTCGGAAGCCGCATTGAATTGAGGACGGCGCGGGAGCGCCGTGCGAAAGATATTTCTATATATGGTAATTGCTACTTGCCGGGGACATTTGAATTCGCGCGTGGAAACACTGCCGGAATATATTGAAATATAGCTACAATTCGCCGGACAGAATTGAATATTGCCTAATTCAAGTTTGCCGGGCAGTCTAGACTATTCAAAAGGTCACCGGCAAACTGGACAAATCTTATGCGGCACTGCCGGTCAAAATTCAATAAAAGTGGCGGACACCACCCCCGAAGGAGCGATGAGGGACAATCGTCGCGCCAACGGTACAATGAAACCCAATTCTCCCTATCCGTTGTCAAGATTCGGTTCCCAGGCAGTAGATGCATCGTCTAAAACCGAGGTTGAGTACCCGTCGCTCCGAGAACCTAGAACAGAGGAAGCTACGCACAATGGCCTGCTTGAACAGTATATACGAACGGAGAATTCCCTCGCTCGGCCCCTTCCCGTGGGCGTCTGCCCAGTCAATTATGAGAACAAAATCCATCGCAGCTATGCTAAGACTGTACCCGACTGATTGCCCATATAAGCTAGCGTTTAGCAGGTAAGCCCTACCGTCCTCTCGGAAGCTGGAAAGGTTGTCGCGTAGCTTAAGGCTGCCTTCATTCGATTCTTTGCACACATGAATACGCCAAACATCAACCTGGGTTGGGTGTGACACCAACCATACCTCTGCGCATATCACGACGGCGATATTGAACTGAAGTACAGTGCAATCCTCAAGGGATGTCCCCAGGCTTACATCCGATGAGAAATCGGCGGTGAGTTGAACTTCAATGCAGTGATCCTCCGGATTAAGGTGGTCGGGAAATGGAGACGGAACCAGGAGCTGAGGTTCCAGCTGCTCCGTAGAGGTTAAGTCCTCTCCAAGGTCGAGGTACCAGATAGAAGCATTCGCGTGTGCAAATAATATCCAACGTCCTCCAGGAACAACGACCGCAGTGCCATGTAAGATTGGCCAAGTGTCCGACTGGACCCAAAGCACTGGCCGCACGAAGTACTGCGCTGGAGATGATTGCTGCCAATCTTCGGTGTATTTCTTCAGTGCGGTTTCAATATCCCTTGCTGAACAAGAATCCAGGGACCTCGGGAGGAAGAAAGGTTCGGGGATGGTAACTCCCAGAGAGTGTGCAAAACGCTGGCGCCAGACCAAATCGCTGGCAGAAATCGAGTGCAGAAGGCGGTAAACCTGAATCAATTATTAGATCGCGCAGACCTTTGACACCAAATCTGGGCTTACGCGCCGAAGTAAAAGGAGATCGCGCAATCCAAGCCTCACAGCTATTGACGTCAGAAGTTCGTTCGGAAGGGACATCAACATCGACTTCTTGTCCTGTTGCGCCCGCAGCGTAGACGGTAACGCCAAGTTGTTTGCTCTAGTGATTTCTCAATGTGGGTATATATGGCTTTTTCAGTCGGATAGGGTATGTTCTGTATCCTTGAGGGCCGAGCTGCGTTGAGTCGAACACCGGAATATGCGAGTTGTTTGACCAGTAGGCTCTTGGAGTTCGCCAACTTGGAAGAAGCTGAGGCAGTGAGGCCCAGGTTAGCCTACGTCCATGATCCTGTAGCCGGCAACTGCCGTGATGGGAATTCCTGTGAGCTCCCCCGGGCTGCCGACTCGGACAGTGGCTGACTCTCCCTTCGACGGCCATCTTCTCCTTACCCGGACCTTGCAGTTGTGGTTTCTGAGGGATACGACATTCAAGATGACATGTGTTCAAGTGCAAAATACCGAAACACTCATTTGTCCAGTAGGTTCGCCGCCGCATTCTCCGAATACCTGCGGCTTACGCCTCCTGCAAATGGCACAGTGTCCCTACACCGTTGTTAACAGAGGAGCTACGCAGGGTTTTCAGTGTGCTTGACGCTCCAGCTACAGTAGCTACAGGCTGCTTTTTGGGCGTGCTTGACAGTGTAGCTACAGAGGGTGGTAGGTATAGGGTAGCTGGTGTAGCCACATAGGCTGGGGGTAGGGGGGGGTAGCCCAGGGGGTAGGGGGCCTGTCGGTGGCAGGGGTGGCTATGCAGGTATGTAGCTACACTGTCACCCATGGGGGGTTGGGCCATACCCTGGGAAATTGCCTGTGGAGGGTGGTGGCTATGCAGGTATGTAGCTAC
>JANDKE010001306.1:0-15214 GCA_027627275.1 Coprinellus aureogranulatus
GACGAATATCGTGACCAGCATGATGAAGACCGCCGCAGGCGCCATCGGAGGGACTCTCCCTCCTGCGACAACAACGACTATTATCGCGAACGGCGCCATCGCCCTACGTCTTCGCGATATCGGACTTCCAGATCCCCGGCCTACGCACGCAGTCGCCACGGTCGCTCCACGTCCAGGGAATCTGAAGTCTCCCAACATTCGCGCTATCGCTCGCATACTGGGAGGCGTTGAAGAACCATATATCTCCGACATCTGGGACTTTCCTCTTTCTTTTTCTCTCTGACAGCTCTGGAGCTGGCATAATACACTTTCTTTTCCCCCATACGCACTCCTTTCTTTCTGCCTTGGTGACTTATCTGTAGCCTACGAACTCGCGATTTTCCCTTGAACTTATCCATGTATTCTCGGTCTGGGTTTAAGACCTAGGTTCTGCATCGTGACTTGGCATGTTAATATGTTGATCGTCGCTCCTTCCAAGCTCCTTCGGTGTCTAATTCCCCGTCCTGCTAGCTTTTATTACCCTCCGATCCCATTGCCTGTCGTTACCCTGGAATACATTCCGCTCATTGCTTTGCGCTTTGACAGCACATCAGGAAAAACCCGAAAAAGTAACTAGGACTAGTTTCTAGGAATTCACTCTGTTTGACTTCACCTACCTTTGGCGCAATAAATCCTGATGATTCGAGGTGAATTCCAACTGACAGGTGGTAATCGCGATGTAATTTGCTACACTAAGTATACCACAAACCTAAACACAAGCAAATTTAACAAATGAAAGACGATCAGTAAAAGCATTTACGAAAAAGTGTGAAGCAAGATCAAGGACATTACTTGACTTCCATTCAGCAGGTGCCACAGGCCCAAACTGGGGGATGAGATGCACGCTCTGCTGGATCAGAGTGATGGGAATCACACTTGACTGTTGTATACCGTTTATCCGATGAGGTGATATGCGGTATAGCCCATGGTATGCCGCAGGCTGAGAGTTATTGAAGGGTGTATACCAATCAACATATGCCAAGTGCTTGGGGGGACTGCGATCACCAAAGAGACGTTCAGCGACTCTGGGCAGAGAGAAGATGCACCGTACTCGGGCGATGCAGTAATCTATTGTCCACACAAGCAATGTAATCAGTCAATTAAATCAGAAGAGGAACAAAGCCATCCACATACCTCGCAGCCCATCCAGCCCTCGTGACTTATGGCGAACGAGAACTGTATCAAAGCGTCCAGGGATAACATTCCCATACCGGTCCTTAGTAGCAGGGTCACAATGGACCGAGTCAACCACAAACTCCGCTTCAGGTTCAAGGCTGTGAGGATCACAAGAAACGAACTTTAATGCTTTCACATCTGTGTCTACCCATAGTCATATCTTCTTAGAAGCCTCGTGTGAAGAATTCGCCGTTGAAGAGGAAGTTGGCGGCACTTTCCCCACGCAGAGGCCGCAAGGCTGGGACCCTTATCAACCACGTCCCGACCCCTATCACCCACATCCCGACCCCTCTCACCAACATCCCGCCCCCGTGGCCCGAACATGCAACACTCGTCTACGGCAATGGGACCGAGGTCCCTCTCCGTCGCCAGCACCTACTCATCCGTCGTGTTGCGCGTACCGCCATCGAGACTGTCACCAAGACCCTGGTTCTCGAACGCGCGTGGGAGGAGGATGTATCGGAGAGGGATGGATATGGGGCCAAGGTTCTGAAGGATGCATGTCGGGCGCTCGTTGCGAAGTACCCCGATGTAGGGGACATATATAAACGCCTCAAAGAAGATGAGGTGTTCACTGCCCATTTCAAGTCGATCGTACGTTATCTTTCCGTTCTAGTACCTTGCCTAACATACTTTCAGCCCGTCGATCGACTGTCCTCGCTGCGAGCACCTGCGAAGAACGAGGCTGATGTCTTCATCAGCTACTTCAAGCTCGGGCTCGGAGATGAGTGCAAGGCACGCGTCGAGGCTCTTTTTGTGAAGCACATTTACGTCTTCCCTGGTCACTGGGAAGGCCCGGGTAGCCTGGTAAGTCGTCGCTATGCATGTCTTTTGGGTTTGGGCGCTCACCTTGTCATGCTCGGCTACAGACTTGGGCCCCGGATCTGAAGAAGGCTTACGGGAACCCGGTTCTTGCCCACATTCTCAAGGCTGGGTTCTTCCGCACGCCCACTTCCACCGGTTCCGCTCATGCCGGAAGCTTCCCTGAGCACGACGGCAAGAGAGAGGTTCCAAAGTCTCTGCTCGCACTTGCAGCTACTGGGGTGCGTAGTGGCTCTTGTCATTGACACTCTACTCATGCAGTAATACCTTTAGATATATGCCTCATTGTATCAAGCACAGCATGGTACCGGTGCGAAGAAGGAACGATTCCATGGTAACTCGTTTGCGACCACCTACAATGCACACTTGCAGACGCTCGAGAAGATGGAACAGAAGACCCCATCGTTGTTTCACCGCATTATGGCCGGTCTTTACGTTGAAGTCTGGTGTGTATTCTCTTTCTCTTGTAATCATAGATTGACCTCATTTACGGTGACTTAGCGGTAAGGAGGAGGTGTCTGGGAACGATGACATTTTCTCTGTCCTCGACTTGGATGACTCCTGAGTAGATGTTGTGGCCGTTCTTTGTGTTATTCCTTATGTTTTGTGAACCCATCCCGCACCGGTGATTGCACCGGTATATACCCATCCACCTTCTTCTTCGTTACGTTCCCTCTATCTGTATGTTGTCCCCCACACTCATTTCTTTTATATCTCATCCAACGGACAATAGTACTAGATAGGACTATGTTTATATGTCTACTGATTACAGTGAAATCCATACTTGCCTTCTTGACTTTGATATGAGGCCTGTCGATGAGGCGAACTGGCCACCAGCCTATCGCATGAGGTGGAATTAGGACCAAGGATTTGTCAATCAAGCTCATGTAATACACTGGGGGTCAAGAGTAGGCGGAGCAGAATTAGTCGCAATCAACCGTCTCTCCCCTTGAATAACTTTGACCCTGTTTAAAGATGGGTAATGCAACTTCACTAACAAACCCTAAGTAAAATTGGTGTATCTGGGGTAGTGACATCTAATGAGTCTCATTTACCTTTCCGGGTTTTCCCTGATGGCCAATGACAGGTCAGCCTCCGTTGCGTGAATCCTTCCGTTTGCTCTCGAAAATTGGTCCAATTCAAAATGCGTTGGACTAGCTGACATGGGGGCAACTAGTTTGCATAAAATGTTTTGTAAATACCTTGTTGAGTCACTCTCTACCCTTCGCATTAACAACCAACATCTGGATGGAACTCAATGGAGTTACTGTGCGGACAGATCCACCCAGAAATTGTCCTACTGGACGCATTTTGGACTAACCAACTGAGCAGACTTTGTACCGGACCTGGTGTCCGGACAGTTCCGGTGTTCTGGTCGAGGAGTTGGACTGTACCGTTGAGTACGTTTCACTTGCTGGACGATCCACGACAAGATCCGCGGACTCGACCAGATGTCAGTGTACAACCGGATCTGTGCCTATGGACGAATCCACTATCGGAACGGACAGCTCGGACGCGCTTGGACAACAAATACGGCCGTTAATGGACTGGACCGGCCATTCATCGAGTTGGTGGACCGACCGGAGGGCCTGTCCAGTGCAGGTGTATTGACAGCATGGACGAGTGTGGATCGGAATGGTCCAGTCCATTACTGCACATTTCAGGACAGTCCACAGGCTCAATCCCTCAATGGCCAGGTCTGCCATAGTAAAAAAAAACAAGTTAAAAAAAATAATCTTAGAGTTTCGTCTTGTTCGCATTTTTAATCACCATGTCAAAACTTGTCAATTGGCGAATACCCTCTAAGGAGTTCATATACTAGACTACAGTTGTCACCCTCTGTTGTCTAACCATCCAATGCACTGAGAAATGTAAGTAGTAGTGATAACAGTGGTCTAGGACAGGATGAAGGTTGTCCACAGAGTATTAGAGGGACTCGGATAAATGCTGCGAAAATACGCTGTATGTTTCGCGAGATCCCCAGGCGGAAGGACGGGCGCTTAATCTCTCGTGGGACCCCTGCCACCCCGTGACGGCGTGACATCCAAGAGGACTGGACTGGACAACAGGGAGTTGGTCGGACATGGACCAGGACATGCATGGTTTTGGATCTGGACATTAGGCGCAAAATTGGACCAGACCGAATGAAGGAACCGGACGCGAAGGAATGGACCAGTCCAAGGAGGGGGGTCATATAGGCCCTGGACCTTACAGTGTCCAGGGACCTAAGAGACCTCTTGGTCCGGGTGACTGAGGTGGTCAAAGAGGGGAGAAGAGAAACGCCGCAAAATTGAATTGAAGCCGGGAGGGACGGACGAGATCTCCGCGTTATCTTATCTGATCTTGCCTCTCCCGCAACCGAACAGTGATCAACCTCGGCCAGCCGCTTCGTCTCTCTCTTTCCTCCGTACCCTCCATCTCTCAGTCTTATCCGTCCTTCTTGTATGCCTCGACACTTCTCGGATATGGCCTTCGTCCGCAAGGTCGGGTCAAGGTTTCCTGTTGACCACGCTCGGGTTTCACGACGGGGAGAGTTCCGCTGGACTGCGTTGGATTACGTTGGCATTCGCAGTGAGTCGCAAGAATTGGGGATGCCTGTAGCCTCAGCGAGCTGACGAACCTTTCCCCAGGCCCCATTGAGCTCTTTTCCTGTAGCTGGATGCTGATTCACCCTGAGGAATCGCTTCGTGCTCACAAGGTACGGTTCCCCTCGCGCATCTTTGTCCGTTGCTTCCCCCAATATCCCTTTCGTTCGCTCTCTCCACCTTCCTCTACCCCCATCCTTTTGCTCCAACGACCCATATCTAGCTGCCCACTACTGTCGTCATGGACTAACAAGCTATCTTTCAGGACATCCGCGGGTGAAGCCCTGAACTCTGGACCAACACTCAAGGTCCAGGCGCTCCAAAGCTAGAAGATCGCGCATATATTCGTCTTCGTAACGCCCATCTCGACTTTGGGGCCACTGAATCCCGCTTCAACCAAGCTATTACCCTTCAATACGTCGAGTCCAGGGAATGTTCCAGCCGCTCCTTGATCACTCCGCCCACCAGGTGCAAGGCTCAACGTTGGGAGAAAGAGAGGTCGTCAGAAGGAGAAGCATCACTGTGAAATGCGGGAGGGACGGATAGGGAGAAAGCACCCTCGGCGGGAGAGTGAATCCATGCCGAACGCCGTCCAACGTCGCATCGACAGCCTCCATCTCGAGGACTCTAGCCAACCGGCATCCCCCCGTCGCCAAACCCTCCCCCCTCCGCTCTCCCTCCCGCGGACGTTCTCCCGATGTTCGCTTGGGAGGAGGTAACAGCGCGTCGTCCTCCCGTCGCAACTCTCCCCACCCTTACTCTCGCCCGTCGTGCAGCCCCAAGCGACACNCCTNTCCCCCAACCAAGTNTCGGCAGCANAAACGACCANCTCGCCGTGCCNCCAACAAGCCCNGCNGGNGATNGTCTNGGNATTGGGAATGGGAGGGGCNAACATCCCCAGGAGGCATAGCTTTGGCGGTGGGTCGGCTTATACCCACTCTCGCACCAACCATGGCCAGACCGTTCATGGCCTTTACGGNCCTCCCCCTCGCACTGCTCCCATTTCCTTCGACGAGCACAACCCTTATAATGCTTCTGCGTCNTCGTCCTCGTCGTCGCTTCACATCACTGCTGCGAGTCCTGCGCGGAAGGTGGCCTCGAATGCAGGTATCAANGCGAGCGAGGCGAGGAGAACCAAAGAGGCGAGGTTCNTATGCGAGATGTGCGGTCAGACTTTCACGACGAACCATAACCTCAAGAACCATTTGAACGTCCACCTTGGAGTGAAGGAACACGCGTGNACNCATTGCAAGAGAGANTTCACGACCCAGAGTGTGCTTGCTCGCCATGTGAAGACCTGCAAGTTGGCGGCGGCGGCACAGGCGTAGGTGTTAATGAGGCGGTGTCACCCTTTGTCTCCTTTTTNTCCTTCTTTCTGAGCCTTCTTCATTCATCCTTTCCGCTTTGCTACTGTTTAATTGCGCTCCTTTTTTATTNTAGAAGCAGTCNACCAGGGCTCGTCGCGGATCCTCCNCTCGCCTCCATTGTCCCCGATCCATCCTTTCTNCCTCCTCGGCCGCGCCGACGACCTTTGGTATATACCCATCCGCGATATACCCCCTTAATGNAATACGAAGTCTGTATCATTAGAAGTATCATGCCTTTTGACCTCTTCCCTACCTATTGTAGCCATCTTGCCTATCTTTCTTCCTCGTCGTTCCCATACATACAACAACCTANTTANCCTCTCTCCATCATGCTACATATGCTTCGGCCGCATTCACGCGTTTTCTTCTGTAGTTATTTTTTGCATATCTGCTTGGCCCTGTGTCTCCGTATTATCTGTGTCCGCTATCTTGTATCCAANTCGAATCCCGCTTNACAATGCAACCGCCCTTGCCACCAGAAACCANAGAAAAGGTGAAGGCCGCCCCTATTCCAAATTTGGTAGGCAATTGATCGCAAAAGNGTCGGCGCGAATCGCGCCCGTTCGCTCCTTTNCGCAATGCACCCGCTTNACCAAGGANTTNGCTCCAGCTATGTCGAGAAACAAGCGCAGAAAGANTGAACACGACCCCGCTGCAGTGCAAGATGCCNTTCCGGAGGTTGCTGCACACATNGACACNGAAATCGGCATGCGGACNAGACTAGCAGAGACATTGCAAGCNAGGATAGATTGGGCTTTGGCCTTGAAANCAGTGCTTGAACGCGGAGGTGCGTNTGNAATNTCGCTGAANTACGNGTNANNCTTANCTTCCTCAGGCAGAGGCTTGCGTACAACTCCAGAATCCTTTCAGCAGCTGGCCTCCGAGGCTNTGGTCAANGCCGAACGTCCTGCNCAGGCTCTTTTCGCGGATCCATATGGACCTGTCCAAATTTCTACTCCTGCATCTCCGCCTGCACCTGTCCAGACTCCTTACCGAAGGCCACCTCCACGTGACAAGGCTCCAGCTGTGAAGGGCAAACCTACATTCTTATACGTTCATGCACACGCCATTGGTCGTCCCGAACCAGAAACAGGGCCCTACCTCCTTCTCCGCTGCCCTGCATGTTCCAGAACAGCGTTCTCTTCGCTTCAAGGTCTTCTCAACCATGCAAGGATATCCCATACGATCGAATGGGGTACACACGACGCGTGTATCAAGGCTTGCGCAGTGGAGGAGCCAGACCTGGACATTGAGTCTGGATCAGAGGTTGGAATAGGGCCCTCTGGGATACGGCCCGGGTTACAGACAATCTTCGAGAGAGCTGTGGGCGTAGGTGATGAATTTCAGCAACACCTTCCGACCCAAGCCCCTTCAGGCGTTTCCAAAGGCCAAAGTGCCTCAGGAAATGCGTCTCATGACCTTGGACTTCATGAAGAGACTCCCGCTTTGGCTCCGTTCCTCGGGAAAGAGGTGCATAGAAGGGAGATAAGGGTGTATGACGAAGACGTCAGTATAGACGATATCCCGAACACCAAGTATCGATCCGGGTGGAAGATGAGTTTTGCGCCACGGCACCAGCCTCTCTCGGATCTTGCTCTCAATGGATGTGAGGAGGTTCNGAATGTAGAGGAGGACANTCAAGCGCAGACCGTGTCGCTGCCGAACCCNTCACCTGCACCTGCTCTTGTGCCTGCATCCAAAAGCCGCTTCCATTTCGCTGCGCGGATTACGATTAGCGATCGTAGTCTATTCGTCGGAAAAGGTTCGATAATCATCTACTTCCGCCGTCCTCGCTGATATCGCNCTCGATAGTCACAACTCCTGAAGGCACTTTTACTCGGAAGTGGATGNTTGCTGTTGACAGCCCNTCCTACGTGGGTTNNTTTNNACGGANCCAGATCATGNCCNNAGCTGACTTTTATCAANNACGCAGGCGATACCCATTGGNAGNGTGNTGAAATATNTCAAGGTGACNCCCTTGACCGGGATGGANGGAAGTGCATCNTGCTATGTNCCNGTACCTATTGCACGAGAGCAGCCATTTGTCGTACTGGGGATGGCNAANGATCCGTTCCTCGCACGGATCGANCTGGTATTCAATGANATCAAGGAAGANGCCACTGCGCCNGGNGANATTACTGCTCACCACGAGCCACAGACAATTGTTGTCGAGCATTGGGTCGANGTATGTTCACNNCTGANGANNTCAACTTGCGATAGNAGTCTGACGAGGTCTGGTAGCTGGATCCCATGAAATCTCCGACCGTNGTCACCGGAGACGAACANCTCATCGATGCAGAATTAGATTTGCGCACTGAGGTGAAACCTACGGCGTCCGCGAAAATTTCCTTCGAATCCAGGCGTCTCTGGAACGACCCTGTTAGGCTTCCTCTCGAGCAACAGACNGTGAATGACGAAAGNAAGGAAGAACTTACGCAAGGTGTGCTGTTCCGTCTTCTCCCTCTGCGCCGACACTGAAGGCGATCGTGTTTTCATCGTGGTCAGAATATCGCTTGCTGGTGGAAACGGTAAAACGCTTTCCCCTGGTTCTGCAAGGTGATTTGCCTCGTTGTATTCTCAGGCGGTCCAGACCTTTGCTAACGATCACNGTGTGTGCAGAGAGGGACCGTGCCCAACCCGAAGTCGATGTTCCTTACCGCCTCGTTTCATCCCGTTCCCAGTTCAACCGCCTGATACTGGGGCGACAACAAGCGATTANGGTGTGTCTATAAGCTTCTTTCCACCTCCGGCTTCGGTCTTTGATCCACATTCCTCGCAGTGGGGCCGAGCCAGAGCTATTCGCGATGCATACTTNNATATCATGCGAAAGGAGCAACTCNCGGTCCCCGATTTATCTGTCGCCGACGTTTACTTGTGGCTCAGGGATTCATCTGAAGAGTATGGAAAAGTACAACAGCGATTACAAACCGCGTCCGGGAACCGAGCGAAGGAAGACTCGGGGGCCGTTACAGNAACCTGGTGCCCTCACTGTGGTTTCGAGGAAAAGGTCCACCAGCATTCCAGGCATCTTCGAGCCCAAGCAAATGGGGATTCTGCTGAACAGAAAGACGGCGATTCTTCAGAACTTGGCGAGTTATGCATTTTGCTGCATGGGCTGGNNCTTTCCCAACTGCACGCNGGCGCAATGGCAGCGAGACGTGGCCTGATGAAGCACTCCACCATGTCACGAATTCCTTTGCCCACCCATGGAATTCTGCCGAAATTCAGAAACCTTATCGCAAGCTAGTGCATTCCGTGGACCCTGCTATGCTGACTTTCGTGGAGAACGTAGGTCGAAAAGTGCCCATATCCCTGCTTTNCAACGTTCATCGATGATTGATCGCCGCGGCTCCCGCTATCCGCTGGACGGACGTCGATCGAACAGAGACGAAGTGGAGATGGGCTTGGCTCCTCTGGCAGTCATTACGCACAGCGTCCGGCTATTCTTGGAGGAACTGGTTACGAAGGGACTTAGCCTGGCAACGCTTGAAAAGGCAGCTATTTTACGGACTTTGACCTCGAGGCGCGGGGGAAGGAGGGTAGGGGGGATACGGACCGATATGACGACCAACACTCTCCTCACTCCACGGCACATTTTGGAAGGCGTGAAGGGCGACCTGGGCAGCGGCTCGGGAGGCGTCTCGACCGACGGCTGACGCTCTTCGACACTGTTGCACCCGTCGTGGACGGGGTTGTGCTGCTCAAGATAGCCGAAGGCGTCTTCTTACCCACCCAATACCGTATCCATGGCAGTCCCTAGTTTTACTGCCACAATTGGCGCAAGGCGTACCATTTTCGAAGTCCAATCCGAGGAGAAGCCTGTGGCAACCCGCGTATCAGACAGGGAAGGTTGCCAGGCTTTGCTCAGCTCCGGTACGCAATGGAGGATGTAGTGAAATGAAAAAGAAGCGCAGCATCTATACCATGGAGGCAGATGAGGATCTCGACCCTACTGGTCGGTTGGTCCGGACGGGAGGATTCTTGCTCAATCTCTCCTATAAAAACGGAGGGTGGATGGTACTTATCGAGACGACGACGTTCACTTCTCTCCCCAACAGCTACAGGTCGCAGTGCGATGCTTTCGAAGACGCTCTTTCTCTCCCTGCTATCCGCTCTCACTCTGGCTCTTACGGTACATGCCCTGCAAACCCATGTTCAACCGGGCAGGCATCACCGCCATCATGAGCTTGCTGCCCACCGCCGCCCCCACAGTTGCTCCCCTGCGGCCGGTGTCGATGGCGTTACTCGATTGCCGAGTTCGGCCTCGACGCCCGGACAGCTGAAGCCAGCACACGCGCATCGTCAGCATCGACCTCAAGATTCGTGACCTCTGTTAGGCCCACCGCTACTGCTTCGTCCACAGTAGTGGCATCCTCCTCTCCCGCTCTCGAGGGAACGAGCCATGGTATACCTGCGACATCAGTCGCGCTAGCGCCGGTCGCTGAGAATACCGCTGTTGAACTAGCGGTTGAAGAAGTCGAGTTTTCGGACAGAGATGCTGCTGCTTCCTCCTCCACCTTCACCCCAAACGGTATGAAGGCTGGCATCGCTGGTGGAGACGCGTACCCTTACGTCAAGGATCACATCGGTTGGTGGTACGACTGGTCTCCAACCCCTTCCAAACCTGGAAAGCCGATTGCCGTCCCGATGCTATGGGGTGGAGGTACGGCTGACGCGACGGATGCGGCGAGGTTGGCTGCTTTCAAGAAACTTTCTACGGTGCCGGTGTATGTGTTGGGTTTTGAGGAACCGGATTGTGCCCCGGGGTCTGGTTCGGCGGGTATGAGTGTGGCGGATGGTGTCGCCAAGTGGGAGCAGTACATGGCCCCGCTAAAGGCGAAGGGTGCGAAGTTGGGTAGCCCTTCCATGTGCAGTGAGTGCTCTATCGTGCCTATCATGAGCAATGTTCCTGATGCTGTGGGCTTATAGAGCAAGCCGACGAAACTTGGCTCGCGGAGTTCGCGAAGAAGATCAAGACTCAATGGGACTTCACCGCGATTCATGTCAACAAGAATAGCCTGGACGGAGTCAAGAAGGATATAGTGAGTTATATAATGGCAAGTAGTATGGCTTGGGAGGCTGACAAGGCGAACACAGGACCACTATTCCAAGTACGGCAAACCGATCTGGGTGACAGAGTTTGCTTGTGTCGCCGATAACCCCAGCTTCGTTCCCTGCACGGACCAGTCGCAGATCAACAAGTTCATTCAATCTGTCATTCCTTACTTCGAGTCTAACCCCAACGTGTACGCCTANGCTTATAGCAATGGGCTGGGACTTGGCAGCGTTTGGCCCATGACGACCAAGGACGGCAAACTCAGGTGCGTTCACCATTTGCAGACCTTGAGGGGCTTGACCNGATTGTGCGACGTTTCTAGTGCCTCTGGTCAAACCTACCTGAACGCTATCAGCAAGTTCCACTAACCTCGCTCCGTCTCTGTTCCGTANTNNGATTAGACGCTGGACGNTCTTGATTGTATGCAGCAGGCTTCTGCAGTTGTAGTGTTGTAGTGTTGGTGTTCTATGATGATCTAGTTGAGTGATTTCCGTCCTCTGCGGAAGTGTGGACAAGANGGTGTGGACACCAGATTCCCGCCTGAGTAGTCGNCACCACAGAAAGCTTGTGCTCGTGGGAAGAGAACAGCCTCNGTGGTCCTGCGTACTCGATCCCCATTCACGTTTTGACGCTCGCTACAATCTACCCTTCAACACCCATGTTTCTTCAAGGTGTCTCTCACTTCAACGCCGGNGACGTTTCGCAAGTAANTGCCAACNCATATCACGGATCGACAACGAATGTGTTCCAAAGTGAGCCTCTACACCGATAGAAATNGAAGGTTCAATAGGCTGAATGGNGTATTAGGCGGGGTCAACTATACAAGCAATGTCCAGATCAACACCAAAGAATATCACAGCTCAGGGCGCCCAGCGAAGGCAGATCCTCTAAGAGGTACGATCGACACAGAGCTTGAATCGGGATGNCATGCTGANCCCAGTTTGAATGTAGAGCTATACCTTAACATCGCTCCTGGGGCAACTCACGACTCCTNTGAGCGATGCGACGCTCCCAAATGCCACAAAGAAACCAGGANCGCCGTCCAGGACGAGATATNCAGCTGGATCAGATGTNGGANTAACGACCCGCGGCCCAAGCGGATACTCTGGTTGACAGGACCAGCAGGAGCAGGGAAGACCGCAATCATGGGCACCGTAGCTGAGAAGTGTCAGAAAACGGGCATCCTCGCTGGCAGCTTCTTCTTCTCATCCTCCTCTGGATCTCCCGATCGGCGCAGAAACCACCGCTTTGCGTCCACGCTAGCATTCCAACTGCAGCAGCATGTGGCTCTAAGGGGAGGTGCCGGTGAAAGGATACTGTCAATAGTGGAGGATAACCCTGCCATCTTCACGAAGAGGCTGCAAACGCAGGTTGACGCTCTCCTCATTGGCCCTTGGCAGGATGGGCTTCTGGAGCTTTCGGCAGCCGCGCCTCTGGTAATTGTCGTTGATGGACTCGATGAGTGTGACGGTGGATCGACCATCAGTGAGAACGACGTGATCGGGCCCTCGGTTCCAGCCAGAACCAAGCAAGAGGAGCAGCTAGAAGTCCTTGATAGTCTGTTGAGGATGGTCAACGATCCTGCCTTCCCTTTCCGCATCGTTATCGCCAGCCGCCCAGAATCGTGGATCCGCACATTCTTTGAAACGAGCGGCGCAAAGGATACGACGGAAATATTCCTGGACAACAAGTACAGTCCGGAAAAAGATATTGCGTTGTTCCTCAAATCGAAGTTCTCAGAAATTGGACGCCGGTTCCCACAACTTCCCCCAGCATGGCCAGGAGAAGAAGTCGTGGCCAAGCTCGTAGACGATTCCTCAGGTCAATTTATCTATGCTGCGACTGTCATTTGCTTTATCGAAACGCCATCCGACACCCCGCAAGTACAACTCAACATTGTTCTCAACCTACACGTACCAAAGGTTTCGCATCCACTAGAGGCCTTGGACGCCCTCTACACTCGAATATTGCTATCTGTCCCGAAGCCCGATCTCACATTCAAGTGGTTGAAAGCTTATCAAATTCTCGAAAGCATCATACCCTCTGGATCCTTGCGCTTCTTCCACTATATTTGCGAGTCATCTGTAGGAGAAGCGCAGCTCACCCTTGGGGCGCTGCCATCCCTAATCCACGCTCCACCGGTGCCCGGGTTCAACGATGGGTATGAATTCTATCACAAGTCATTTGTCGACTACCTAAACGACACAAATCGATGCCGGGCATTCGCGACTGAATATAAAGTTACTTGAGTAACTAACTTTCACCCACATTTCACCTGCAAGTAAATCCAAGTAACTTGGGGTTACCTCGGTCAAATTTCTAACTTGCCACCAAGTTAACATGGCTCGTCGATGAAGTTAACCCCCTCAAAACAACTTTACCCGTTTCCCTGCCCTATGGCTCCCGACTCGAACTAGGCGGGGCCGTGTCGGTAACAGGGCAACCTCTACCGCTCCTGAGCAGCGATACTTCGAAGTTATCGCGCTGAGCATTTGATACTTCGTCAGAGACCTGAATTCAAGGACGTTCGGCGTAAAAGCGCCCAGACGGCTTACGCGCATGCACGCAAAGGCACTTGAAAGTGTCGGTGCATTTGACTCCTTTCTCGCAGCCGCCGGTTCCTGAAGGGGCTCGCAAAAGAGTTCGTTTCCTAATACTCCACCCGTGAAGTGACGCCGTGGAGAACCTGTCGAAGTTGCCGGTTCTCGTGGAAAATGCCTTGACGTCGAATGGGCTGTCGCTGGTCGAGATATGGCCCCCAGCTATCTCCATCGCAAATGGCGCTCTCCGATTTCCGGGATCGTGGCGTGCAAGAATGGGAGGCTGCCAGTCAGCGAGGCCACCGTCTCAGGGTTTTTATGGCCTCGAGCTACCCATATACAGTCGCCGCGCCGCTGGGGACCTCATTATACCCAATCTGGGCACGGTCTAGGCTACAGAGTCACTTGAAGTTCACGTCAACCTCGCTTGAAATTAACTTTTTACTCACTTTTCCGTCACTTGAAGCGCACTTGGCTATGATAAGTTAGCTTGGGCCGATAAAGTACGATGAAGTAAGTTTATGCATGGGCCAAGTACCTTGCACAAGTAACTTTATTAACCACCGGCATTCGCCCATATCAACGGCGACGTAGTCTGGCAATGGATCTCTGAGCGATTTGCTCGAACCTTGCTTTGTAAGCATTGTTAGCCCTCTGAGATTGTGCTAGGCATGATTGGTTGACGACTGCTCTTTGCATCTATAGGTCGCGGTCCCGAAGCAGCGCTGGCGAGAACCCTCGGGCTTCAGACTTTCTGTGGGAGTTCTTTGGGTTTAGCCACAATTACATGATGGTGGCCCGCTATTCTGGCGTACTCGCTGAAGACATCCTTGTGCAGTGCGACCCCGAATGGTGGATGTCGGTTGCGGCACGATATCGGGGAGGACCACTCTTTCAGCAAGACATGTTCATTATGGTTCATAAGAATGTGAGTAACGTTCTCAAGTCTCGCTGGCTCTCGATGTTGAGTATCAAATATCACAGTGCTGGTTCTGCGCGCCGTGTCGTCCAGTGTGCAAGCTTTGGAGGCAAGAGATTCTGCCCCGTATTCAGGGCCAGAGGCGTGCCCCCACGTGGAGCCCTTTGCAATTGCAACTGGACCGCTTTGGCGTGATGCGTCTTCAGCCTCAATACATCCCGATGCGCTAGAGAGGCTCTCGCCTTCGTTCTAAAAATTTCGAGCGCTCGATTCCATCAACGTGCAGCGACCTGTTCCTTCATTACTACTTCTACTTGGCAATACCTACCTGTAGTACCTTTTCCCTCGCGTAGTAGCTCTCATTGAAAACGTTCTCGGTTCTTAACATTGAATCGTCGGACAGTTGTAGGGTACCCGAGTTCGGCCATGCATGAACTGACAACTACGGCGTTCCAGGCTTCCTCGCTCAAGTTGCGCGTTCCCCCTTCTCGGTTCGGACACGCAGGGAGCAAGCGGAAGAGCCAGGGAGTAGGTGTGGGTACGCGGAGCAAAGTTGAGGCCTTTTCAGCGAGCTTGTGACTGCGCTAGCCCCGGAATTTAGTAGCAACTCCTTACCTGCCTATCTAACTAGCTGCCGCTCCTCACCTTCTAGCTTTCACTCTGCTACTTTATAGCTCCAGCCTTAGGCAACAATTTCGGAGGCTAGCTAA
>JANDKE010001307.1:0-15199 GCA_027627275.1 Coprinellus aureogranulatus
CCCTTGTGGGATACGATAGCCCTTCCACGCAAAGCGACCACGGACATTGACTCGACAGAGAATAAAGAATGCAAGGCGCCTGAAGGAAGTATTTGCTGCAGAACGACTACTGTCGGCGGGGGGCGCTCGTCTATCAGAAATCAGCGTCGAGCTTGAGCTTCAGCGCAGAAACCCAAGTGCTCACCGTCGACTTCATCCGGGTCCAGGTCATCCACGCGGGTTCTAAAATATTGCATGTGTATACAAACTCCATCGTAGGTACCCTGGCGGCAGGTGCAAGCTACGGAATGGCCGCCTGATCCGTGATATTCGTAGGTGAGGTGATACCAGGAATTCTTTGCGGGATGAGCAAGACGGACCAGACACCAAACAGGGGACACACCATCACCTCAGTCAGATGGACCTGGTACCCCACAAGGTATGTTTTTTGCGTCATACCAGGCACCTAAGGAGAGCACCTTTGTGGATTGATCCATGCCTGGACCTGGATTCTGCTGCTGGACTAGCATCCATAATGGAACCAATCCAATCCAATTTTTGTCCAGTTGGTACTGGACTAAACCCTTTCAGGCCCAGTCCAGTCCAGTCCAGTCCAGGCTAGTATGACTAATCATAGGGTGTCTGGGGTCCCTGGCACCAAAATTCTGGATCATTTCCCCCTATTATTTCCCAATACTGCTTGTATTGCTACTATAGCTCCCTATTAGTGGCTACTCAGATAGAACTACCATAGAACAAACAATCTCAGCCTGTATTAGATGTTGATCAGGTAGCTGGATTAGTCCAGGGATGCTACTGGACTGGTCCAGGTATAGGCTATACAACACTATATATGATCAAAACCAAGTGGGGAATAGTGATGTCAGATCTACTAAAAATAGAAATGACATCATATGATGTTCATCAATCAAAATGACAATCACCATCAATGACATCATCCTACATCACATCAAAAAGTCAATCACCATCAATGACATCACCCAGATCAGGCACATCAATGACATCATGATTGTCAGGAACAGGCACCTGATGTGATGTAATGATCTACATGATGTCACCTAATCACATCACATCACTGACATCACACTCATTTAGATTAGATCTTGAATATCAAGGAGCTATTTCTTTAGCATCTACATGATGGATAAGGGAGATATGGGTATCATTAGAAAGCGTTTGAGAAGGGCTTTCCAACCGTGCTATGTGAGTGAAGAATATGTCCTTTCTTACCTACCATAATAGGCAATTACTTTTAATTGACCATAAAATTGTGTTTATATTGACAATTGCACCACAATGGAGAGGGTTATAATACTCTAAAGGCATGACTAAGGTGCTAGCACATTGTAAGCAGCTATTTAATGTGTTCTACCCACTATACCTTAAGCTGGACAACCAGTATGCACATAACTGTTGCAATGCATGACAATCGGCGAATTGGACCTAGGCCAGTGCAGAACAGCACATTTCTCTTTGTTAACACTGCCAATGGTCTTAAGGCATTTCAAATGTTGCAGCTGAAGGAAGACAAGCATAATCACCCATATGCAGGGTATGGTAGAGCTCTTCGCATACAGTGTGCAAAAAGCTAGTGTTTGCCTGATACCAGTGGCTGTGCATATTCCCACACTCTGGGGAATGCATATTTGAAATCTACACGTTGATACCTATAGAATGAGATAGGTTGCACAGAAATCGGACCAGTCAATGCTATGATATAGCCCAAACAGTGATTTTGGACAGCGAAGTTGCAAAAGTGCAATGAACAACCACTTCAATGTTGTTCATAAGGACATCTTTGCCTATATCTCAGTCATTTCTCAACCGTTTCTTATGCGAACTACTGCATTCTGATCCCCCATCTCTACCGGTCACTTCTATGCCATCCAAAAAAATTCCCACGCTTGTCAAGGGCTTCATTTTGGACCATCTTCTGTTCGTTTTCGCATTTTTGGAACATATGTGCCACTGTTCATGCTGTTTTGGAGCTTTATGCATGCAGAACCAATGCTATGTATGGTGTAACATGTACTCTACCTACTGGACTGCATTGGGGTGCCCAGAAGCTCCATATATTGTGTGTATCTGCCAAGAAATCTTCAATGTTATCTGTTTACATAGATCATTGCATTCTGGAAAAGCAACAAGCCCCATGTTTGTAATATAACCAACACTAAATTGTAGGGTACTGATGCTCCTTGAATTATATGGCAAGAGAGCAGTGTTAACGACCATTCAATCCAGTGAAAACTGGCTTCGCAGTGGAGTTTGCTGGTGAATTGAGCATTCGAGGCACATTTGCAGAGCATGTTTATTAAGCATTCTAGAGTGGTGAGCGCCATTGGAAAGCCCCTAAAATTCCCTTCAAAATGCTACCAAAATCATTCTTATCGGTGGAAAACTGCTTGAGATAGAGTGCAGACAATGTCTGACTTTGTTATCTAAATGAGTGTGATGTCAGTGATGTGATGTGATTAGGTGACATCATGTAGATCATTACATCACATCAGGTGCCTGTTCCTGACAATCATGATGTCATTGATGTGCCTGATCTGGGTGATGTCATTGATGGTGATTGACTTTTTGATGTGATGTAGGATGATGTCATTGATGGTGATTGTCATTTTGATTGATGAACATCATATGATGTCATTTCTATTTTTAGTAGATCTGACATCACTATTCCCCACTTGGTTTTGATCATATATAGTGTTGTATAGCCTATACCTGGACCAGTCCAGTAGCATCCCTGGACTAATCCAGCTACCTGATCAACATCTAATACAGGCTGNGATTGTTGTTCTATGGTAGTTCTATCTGAGTAGCACTAATAGGGAGGTATAGTAGCAATACAAGCAGTATTGGGAAATAATAGGGAAAATGATCCAGAATTTTGGTGCCAGGGACCCCAGACACCCTGTGATTAGTCATACTGGACTGGACTGGGCTGGACTGGACTGGGCTTGAAAGGGTTTAGTCCAGGACCAACTGGACAAAGATTGGACTGGATTGGTTCCATTATGGATGCTGGCCCAGCCGGAAAATCCAGGTCCAGGCCTGGATCAATCTAAAGGGTACATTTCCTTAGGTGCCTGGATTGACGCAAAAAACATACCTTAGGGGTTGTCCAGTCCATATGACTGAGGTGTTGTTTTCACACAACGCACTGCCTTGTACTGCTGCACTTATTGTTCTCTCCATTCTTGTATTTTTCCTTGTTCTTGTGCGTTGCCTTGCACTGCCTCGCTTATTTGTCTTTCACTGCTTTGCGCTGCCTTCTTGTTTTCTATCTTGTTTCCATTCTAGATCACCTTATTGTTCTCCAATGTATATAAACCTACATACCTTAGCCTGTATTCTCCATTCTGACCTCTTAGTCAATCCAATGGCTATAGGGTTGTTCTCTTAGCCGTTCTGATCTCTGCTCTACCGCTCTCGCTGCTCACTGTATCTGCCCCTATCGCTCGCGTGTTTGCGACATTAGGTCAGAATCCCTAACTGCGCCAACGACTCTGTTATAGTCGTCTCTGCAGACTGCCAACCATACCACGGAGTAGACTAGCCGCCCACCGACCCCACCAAGCCCAGCACCCGACTGTGACAAGCTTTGCCACATCTGGGACAAGGCTTCACTGCTTGACTACCACCTCACTGAACCCGTAGAAGGAGAAGCCAGCGACTGGTTCAAGTGCAAATACCAACCGTGCACCAGCAGACACAAACACCACCATACCGACAGCGGGGACACCAACACCTTCCTGCCCAGACCAGACAACGAACACGACAAGAAGGCAGTCGGTAAGACAGTTAGACTCCGTGCCAAACGCAGAGAAGCCCGAAGCCAGCTAAACACCAAGAAATACCTCGCCACCAAGGGAAAGAGGGCTGCAACCACCGTTGAGGGAAGGGCACAGCTTTGTCAACAGGAACATCAGGAAAAAATTGAACTGCTGACATTCAAAGGTAGTCCTGATCCACAGGCCAATTTCTGATTGACTTTATCTGACAACGCCAGCTCCTTATCTGGGATGGACACGCACCCACAAGTCGCTGTAAGGTATGCGGCTCCGATCTGAAGAATAAGTCTGAGGGCACATCGGCCAGCCTAGATGAGGACTTGCAAGGGTGTGATAGCGACGCGCCCAGTCTCTATAGGACGGAGCTTGATTGTCAGTTACTGTC
Source organism: Coprinellus aureogranulatus (assembly GCA_027627275.1). Classification (NCBI taxonomy): domain Eukaryota; kingdom Fungi; phylum Basidiomycota; class Agaricomycetes; order Agaricales; family Psathyrellaceae; genus Coprinellus; species Coprinellus aureogranulatus. Next base: position 4,183 of record JANDKE010001307.1, read on the forward strand.
AAGAGTAGTAAGCCGGATACTAAATCTGAACACTGAGGTTGGCTTACAGTGGGTTTGTCACCGATAGATCGTCACCCGGTCAGCGAATATCAGAGTTTTAATGGGCTGTCAGACATTACCAGGGACTCTCTTTCTGGTGATTCTTATTCAGTCATGCAGTCTGTCACAACACTCTTATCAAGCCTTGGGAGGGTTGGTAGGTCCGCGGTCTGATTGGACTGTGTTACTCCTAGTGAGCTTGCGTTGTCATTGGAGCTCGCGGCCAAAGCACTCATTTGAGCCAGTCCGATAGATATCAGGATGCTCGAATAGAATTCTGTTCACCTACCCTGTTAGTAATCCACGTGCAAGAGACGGTGAGAATCTAGATTGAACCCGGACTAGAACAAAATTTCAGCCGCAACCATAGAAGTACTATTCACAGTATCGAATATTCGCCGAGCAGTATGTCCCCAATATCAACATCTACTAGAGGTCGTCGTCGGAGTCGGGTTCTGGGATGTCCGAATCAGACCCCGAATCTGAATCCTTACCCTCGCTTTCCTCGTCCGTGTCTTCCCCCGCCACCTCCAGCTCTTCTTCTTCAAGGTTGTCCAAAGTATGCTCAGGGCTATTTTCAGCATCGTCGTCGTCGTTAATCTCGTTGAGATTGCGGTCATCCAGGGCCTCCTCTCTTTCAAGCTGGTCCTTTACATTGGGTGGCTCCGCTTCCTCTGCCTCATCGTCCATGCTCCCAGCATCGCTAACAGCAGTTGCGTCTTCTGTTTCCCCCTCATCAGGGCTGCGTGCTTCGTTTGAATCTGGAGCATCTGAATGGGAATAGATGTGTCCGATGCCGATCCCCCACTTATAACGCATTAGCATATCCCGATCAACAAATCTACCATTGGATAGAGAGCAAGGCGAATGAGCAATGCACAAACGTTTTATAAGTGAGAGGCCTGACCTATTGACGAAATACTCCTTCCAGTCTTCGCCGTCCTGTGCAAGCTTCGACAGAATCAATCCCGCTGTGTCGGTGTGCAAACGATCGCAGGAGTATCGCGGGATTATGTGGGATGCGCGAATAACATCGGCAGGGTCAAGGAACCCCACGCTTTCTGGCTTCGAGAGAGGGCGCAGTCGAACCCGGTCTAAACCCTTCGGATTTGCTTGTTGGCTGCAAAACTCGAACCACCTCACGAAGAGAAAGTCAAATCGCCGGCGGCGAAGGTCAGAAGCACCTCGGCCTTTATACATGATATTGACGTGGTAGACTCCCAGAACGCGGGCATGCATGAAACGGTGAGCTGTGGCGGGGCAATCATCTTCGTCCAGCTTGCGGAGGCACATCACATCCCGACGTGAAGTCTTGGGGTTGATGGTATCGCTTTCTCGTCGGACGTCGTACGAGGTATAGTTGATGTGGAGAAGGCCGTGCTGGTATAGACGATCGGAATGAAGGTAAATCTGATCGGCATCCCTTTGAGTTTCGGGCGATGGTCCATTTGCCATCGCGGCGACTAGTGAATGTAGAAGCTCGATTCGCTGGGAGTCATGGGCGGTACGGTCTGGGGACTTCTCGGCCTCCCACAGAAGCGCGCGGTACACACGCGGGAGCAGGTGCTGCCTCAGTTTCGGGTAAAAATCCTAACAAGGCTAAGGTCAGGACTCCAATTGCCGCACATGGTTCGCAGGACTCACCCTGGCGGCGGGGTCGTTCCGCTTTGCTTGTATAAAGGCAGGAAGATTCACTGGGTTGTTCTGAGATGCTCCGATGAAATATGGCAACTGGGATGCCTCTTCGTCTACGTAGCCTTCGGAAGGGTCAGGCAAAAGTTGCTTCCGTAGCTTCCGGAGACGAGCCTGGCGCATCTGAATGCGCGAGAGTTGCCGACTGACATTCTTTTTGCTTGTTCTCTTGTAATGCCTCTTAGGGTAGCGATGAAACCCCTCCGGCTGAAATCACGAATGAAAACCTGTCCAGGTAGCATTATGGAAGAGGAATATGCGCGTTACAGTTTGAGTGGAATATGAGTCGGTCGTTCCGAACATCCGAATGGTAGGCACAACGTCGCCTAAAGCATGAAACTTATATGTCTTGAGGTTCAGTGTCTTGCTCCGACGGCTATCTGACCCATCTGTGTGAATGCATTGTCAACTTCCATCGGCTTTGGATGGGAATACGGCGCTTACTGTCTCCGCAAGTCTCAATTGCTGAAGATTGCTCGCTGGAAGATGTCTTCCGCCGCTTGTTTGCTGAAGCCTTGCCCTTTTGTCTCTTACGGGTTTCCCTTCTCTTCCTCGCCTGATACTCCCGAGGTAGTTCTTTGGTATCAACTCCCGCGCAGGTATCCTTTACGAATGCTCTAAGCTGATCCCCCATCCGCGTTGTCAATACGTCGAGCATCTCCAAGGTGTGATCGGTATGTTGTCGAAGTTTCGCTAGCCCGTGCCATTCTCCAAGTGTGAACAAGAGAGCCAAGACCCTATTATTGTGAGGGGGTGGCAGAAGGCCTTCGAACGCCGGTATCGCACACTGAAGGCGAGTGGGCTAAGATTGGAAGCAGCTTGGGGACAACACGGCTCACCTGAAGAAGGTCTTCGAAATCGCGAGCCGCAAGCTGCTTCATTTCACTAACGTTGTTGACAAAACGACGTATGGTATCCTTCCCAAACGTCGGCATGGCCCTATATCTGGGAGAGGGGTCAGGAGGCAAGGTACAAATGAGGGTCATATTCGGCTTACCGTTTATCCAATTCACTTAGGGAAGCCTTACTACTGGCGTCCAAGATGCGGAGAAGTTGGATGAACACAGCCTTCCATACCCCGAGCTCAAATTCGTGCATGAAATCTACGACAAGCATGCGGTAGAGATCAAAGCCCAGAGACGACAGTTTGTGCGAGAACGCATTCTGCATTGTTACAGTTCAGACATACGGCGAAGACTCGGAAGGGAGTGAGAAGGGGTGACCAAGCTGACTTACCTCACTGGCTACCAGTGACCCAGGGAATAGTCGCTCTTTGACGACATCCGAAGTGATTGAATACATCTTTTTGTATATGAAATTGCGGACCGTGGAGATCTCCTTACGTCGGGCTTCGTCGTCTGTCCTTGCCAGCCGAACACGATTCCTACGATCGTGCTTCTGCCCCATCCTCGGGACATCTTCCATATGAACTGTGCAGCGAGGACAAGGAAACGTCCCGAGATTCTTGATGCTGGCCAAGAGTATTCTGTTTGAAAGGACTTGTTAGCTCTAGGGAACATGGGGGGAGTAAATGCACCCACTTCTCGGGGTAGTCCACCGAATATGTGAAGATGCGGGGATAGAACCGGCGCTCAATACCATCAAAACATTTCACGACGATGCCGTGGCGGTACGCCTCAATGAAGTCTTCATCCAAGAGAAGCTTCCACTGCTCATGGAACAGTTCGCGATGACAATGGGTCATGAGAGGTGTGGGAACGGTATCGTTCCCGGATAGTGCCACAAAAAAGTCCTTGAAATTATCGGGAAGCTGTTGGGGGCGTAGTCCAGGGCGTGAGCCAAGATGAATTGAAAGCGCCAGTATAAAGCATTCTCACCTTCTCGAAGTAAGCGACGGTCTCAAAGAGCTTCTCACTAGCCTTCCCTCGACGGTATTTGGAATCGTTCGCATAGAACATGTATAAAGGCCATAGTTTGGCGGTGCCAAATGTGGCAAGCATGGTCGAATCCGAGGCGAACATTAACCCGACGATGTGCCTTGGGCGCTTGCAGTTCGGCTCTGGAGCAGATCCCTGTTTTCAATTTGTTTAACCGGGTATAGGGGAATTCTTTGAACTGATAAACGTACCTGAAGCTCATCATAGGCCTGCAAGAAGGCGGGGCAATTGTACATCTCGCCGTATACCCTCACATCTTCTTTCCCTGGTCCCGGTCTCCAACGAAGCTCATGACCGAGCGTGTGGAAGTACTCCCTACCTCCAGACGACTCTAGTTTCTCCTTGATCAAGGGTACAAGCGGCCGGTGGTGGAATCCGGGAACGGTGAAGGCATGACAGCCAGAGTTATTCATGCCTTTGTTGAGTGGAACATTTATCGTAACAGAACTTGTCTTCCACAGTACACTTTCGTCTATCCACTCCTCTGAGCTGCCACTTTCGTTACTATTGCCCATAGACTCCGATGCCAGCTTCTGACTGATGTCGCTCCAGTTTGCCTCTCGAACATCGTGAGGCTGGAATCCTTCGCTTCCAACAATAGCAAGTAGGTCTTGAAACGACTCCCAACTCTTCCCGCTCTCGTCTGACCAGTACCATTCCCCAAGGAGGAAGGAGCTCATATTGGGGAAGGGATGGAAGCTCGGCATTGGCTTAGGCTTTTGAGATGCAGGTGGTTGGCCGGTAGCGTCGACTGGTGAAGTCGGGACCTCCCTGAGATCGGACGGAAGAGTTGAGTTGTCGGGGTCGTGAGGGATGTCGCGAGGGTCCGATTTAAATACTTTGTAAACCCCGAATTCATTCGGTGAAGTTGTGACAGTCGCGAGAGCTGGTGGAGAACTAGTCGCGCTGGCTTCAGGCGCGCTTGGCAGTGCATCCAACATTCTGTCCCCCACATCCGGTTCTTCGCGCTCAGTGGAGCCCTTTGGCGGATTAACAGAAGGAAAGAGGGACGCAGGGAGTGCGGACGACGGTAAGAAGTTGGTATGGGGCTGGATCTTGTATGACATCTTCTTCACCCGGCATCCACGTCCCAGTTCTGGGGATGGCGGATTCGCTAAGCTGTGTACCATGCCCTATAACCAAGAGGGATAAGACATAAATTCTTTTGCCTTTGGTGATGGCCTCACCTCTTGGTGCTGAGCGGCGCCAATGTTCCCGGTGTTTGCGGTAGCGCCCTGGTCTTGCTTTTCCTGTGCCGGTGTGAGGTCTGGAAATAAAGTCATAATAACGATATCGAGCATACGTACCGTGCTCGCTTGTTCCGTTGACGGAAGGCACAGCTTGAGGGGAGCAACGGCGTCGATGTCGAGATTATCATCGTCCAGCCAGGCGCTCTTCCTTTTCCTTCCACACAACTGTGATCCCTCGCCGGGCACGGAATCGACATCCATGGCTTCTGTGCGCCTTTTCCTCGCCGCCTTCAACGTCTTCCCAAGTTTTGATTTCAGCTTCGTACACGTTCCGGCGTGCAAGCCATAGCTGTTTGGTTGCATGAATCTCTTGCCGCACACACACTTCTGCGACCATGGCTGATTCGGGTGATTTGGATGGAAAGGGATGTCGTCCTCAGGCTCGAGCATTGCACTGGGGGTTGAAATTCTGTACCAGAATGTGACTGCGACGAGAGTCGTCGGTTTTCAGCTCTTGCAGCCAGTCCTCAGGGAAGTTGATGATGCCAGTTGAATGTAGTCGTCGGGGTCCACCCGTACGGCATTGCGGATCAAGCCTGGTCACCCCTGGTACGGTCTACGGTCGGCAATTTGAGATCAGCGGTGTCATGAGAAGTGCTGGATTGGCCGCGCGGAACAAGACTGGAAGCCATAGCGAGGTGTCGAAGAGAGGACCCAAGAACAAATGCATAGATTTTTGGGGCCATCGAAGAGCCATGCTGGCTAGGCGCTCTCGCATGACAGTGCTTGCTTCGCTCGAGAGGGAATGCGATAATAAAGGAGTAGTTTCATAGATAGCTGGGATGATACACACAAGTGGGATGAAAGTACGATGAAACGAACCCATTTCCCAACACAACGCATGCCCGCCCGCCTAGCCCTGAAAGTCTCCCCCCCCATCCTTCCACCAATGGTGACAGTCCGTCGCAAGAAATCCCCAGGGTTCTAAGTAGGAAATATCGAGGTCACAGTAGAGGTGGTCGAGGTAAGAGGAGAACGTGATGGTGTACCAGTGATTGGTCGCAAGTCGGCACTTGGGCTGTGGGAATCATTTGTCATGACCTCTGGCGATGATGTGGGCGCTTAGCGAGTCGATATTGAGTAGAACACGGCAAACATTGAAGCGGGATACGTAGGAGGCGACATAAGTACAAGTACAGGCATAGTAGACATTGGTTCAGGAACATGATGGAAGCCGATAGCAGACAAGAATTCGAATACAGAACCTGAAGAAGTGAATACGAGAGGTGAAAATACTGCGAACGACATATTCTCCAATCCGCCTCATAAATCCCGACACATCGCTAAGCAGTCTTGAGGTCGATTCGACGTGTGAGATTGAAGGTCCCCCCGGCGTACAATCACGTTGCCAGGGCCTGGAGGGGTTGGAGGTCCTCTGGAAGGTCCGCGCTTGCTACAGGAGGGTCTGACGTCCTACGGTGAGATAGGGCAGACAGGGTGGAGGAAAGAAAACCGTACCTTGAATCAAATGGGAAGCCTTGTCCTTTGCTGCTTGAGCAGCAGCTTGCTCCATGGCAGCAGCAAGGGCGGCGTATGCTTCTAGATTATTTTGAATTTCCATGCATATATCATGAGAAAATAATGAACGCGGGAGTCCATGGGAATTTGCTCACCTTCACCGAAGTTGGCAGGGTTGACATGAGAGAGACTTGTGAGCGACTCGTACACAGGATCGTTGAGAGCTTGAGCAAGATATGCATCTAGAGAAAGCGGTCAACGGTCACGATTTTCATCGATTTTGCATCAGAAAGGGGTGTAATACGTACCGGCCATCTGGAAAGCGGCGGTGTAAAGCTTGGTCAGATCCTCCGGGTAGCGCAGTTCGACTATGCACGCGGGACGATCAGATTAGACAGTACTGTGATATCGCCAACATGTGCTTACCTTGAGCGCCTTGGGTCTGGGCGGCCTGCTCTGCGATCTCGTTGTACCGGGCAGCGAATTCGGACTCGAAGGCCGGCATGGCATCAGTGAGAATGGGTGCCTGGGGAACGTTGATGAAGCTGAGATCGCCTTCAAGGGGGTCCCATGTTGTGCTAAGCGCTCGGGCACTCGATACACTGTCTAAGCCTTGCGGAGCTGGGGAGATAAGTTGGAGGGCACGCCGGTTATTATACCAGGCCAGCCACTTGATATCGTAGGCGGTGCTTTCTTTACCATGGGCATATTTGATGAACTCCAGCGTAACGAAGCCTTTTCGATTGAGCAGTTCCATGAGGTTTGGGTCCTCAAGGATCATATCCACGGTCACCGAACTGCCGTACATGCCGACAGCGCCCAGAGCAAGGGTCAGCTGAAGATAAGATGAGACATGGGAACGACATCAATGAGAACGTGAAACTTACGATAGCAGCGGAGAAAGCGGTAAGGGGAGCATGCCATGTTGTGGAACTTGCTTGCGGTGCGATGTACGGGTTAGCCATATTGACGAAATTGATCACGGCGATTGGCGAAGCTTGAGCAAGATTTGACAAGATATGGGAGGTCATGGCTTGAAGTGGCCCACTACGCAGGACGAACAAGCCGCCCAGTTCGTTGTCGTCCCCGTTGGCGAGCGCTGCGCGCAAGCGCTTGATGAGCACGTCGACGGCAGCAGCACTAAGCTATCGACGTGGGAGGTCAGAACACGTGTACGGCAAGACACTGGTCTCAATCACGTACATGGGGAGAAGACACCTCATGGATGAATGGCGAGGTGTGGAAGTCGTGCTTACTAGTGTCGTCTGTCGCAAAGTGAAGGTAAGCCGAAGTGACTGCCTGGTGCTTGACGAGCAGCTTCAACAACGGTCCATCTGTCGTCCAGTATGCCGCTAGTTCGGGAAACCAGCGCCTGTTCTGAAATGCGGCGAGGGCAAACCTGAGACAACTTCGCAAGAAGTCTTGGTACCAGTGTCGGACCTATTATCATAGATTCAGATGACGGAATAAAGGCTGTGACAAGCGACCCACAGTATCACGGAGAGGTCTAAGAACTTTGCGAAGATAGTACATGCGGCGACCGTCGTCAAAATCTGTTGGTGTACACGATGCTCAGAATATGAAGTCCGCAATGAATATGATGCTTACACCTCTTCCAGCCCTTCTCCCGAGTCTTCTTTGGTACGTAGCCAAGGTCAACCTGTGAGGCAATGGAAAGGACGACACCAACTTCGGTTGTGTTCTCAAAAGCTTTTACATGGGTGTCTATGTCGCCGATTTTCAAAGCTTCCCCTGCAAGAATTCTCGCAGCCAAAGTACCGATACACCAGTCACTTAACATCTTGAGGATAGCCTCATCGATGAGGCGTGCCTTCTGCCTGGGTGACATCTGCGAATTCTTTATCATCAGTATGACGATCACGAACGAACGGAACTGAATGATAGCATTCTGAATGTACAGAATGCCAAGAATCTGGGCAGGGGTGTAAGAGGGGAAAAGGAGCAAGGTGGACACCGTCAACTGCACAGCAGGATCGAGGAAGAACGCGAACAGGTCGAGCTCATCTTCCGATGTCGAAGCGCTGACTGGGGAGTTCGGGGACGGCGTATTGGGCTTGTCACCAGGAGGCGGGTTGGTGTTCAGGGCGTTTTCACGAGGTGGATCACCGGCGGACTCGGCGTTGTCAGGAGGAGAGCGACTGGGAGACTGAGGATTGTCATTGCCGGAGATGTGGTCCCTTCCTTCAGTCTGAGCAGGAAGGGCGGATTGCGATGGGCGATCACCAGACGGCTTATCACTTTCCTGAACAGGGACGGGAAGAGGTCCGGACTGAGCGCTCGTTGCGTTGGGAGGATCGGAAGCCGTGGAGGCCGAGTCGCGCGGTAGTGTCGAGGCTGAATCTGGGGAAGGCTGAGCCATCGAGTTCACAGGAGTGGTGGTGTTTGTCTGAGCGTCCTCTTCAGCACGAGGTGGGTGGCTTTCCGTTGAGGCTTCGACAGAAGGCTGTTTCGTAAATAAACCGAAAGGATTCTTGACAATTGAAATGTTGTACGGGTCTCCTGGCTGGAGCCCGGTGACCATAACGAGCCAGTCGGTGAGTGAAGTGACCATATCGAAGCGCGGCTTCCCATAATGGAGGGAAGCGAAGGTTTGGTCTTGCGTAAGCGAAGTAGATCTGGGGCGATGGGCGCTTGATATATCGGACATCCTCCTTGTTCTCGTGATCTGCAGATACAAGCCGACGATGAGCAGAGAACGCAGATAGAGGAGTGTGAATACTTACGCTTTCTTGGTTCGAACGACGATAATCGCCTTGGTGCTGCATGACACCATCCCAGTTGACGCTGGAGGGCAGTGGGTTATACTTGAAATTGACGGGACCCTCCTAAAAGAATCGTCGAACCATGTTTAGAACTAACGGGTGTGGAGAGTAAGAGTCACATACCGGAGGCGGCACGTCGCTTGACTCGAAGAAAGCTTGGGTCTGGACCTGTTCTACTCGCGGAGGATGGGGAGTAGGTGGACCTTGGTCTGGCGTAGCTTGGTTAGGTACGTGGACAGCCGGAGTGGACTGCGAGACGTCGGGTGCAGGGGAGGCAGGTTGCTGAGGAGGCTGAGGAGGCCGCGGCGGATCCTCTTCCATAGGAGAGTCCAGCATGTATTCGCCTAGGTCGATTTCTTCGTCGTCATCGACGGCAGCACCACCACCTGTGTCCCCTGAAAGGTCCATGGGGAAGGCCGGTGTCATATACAAATGTATGTTATCGATAGGGCTAAATTGAGATGGGTCCCCTGGGAGACCAGAAAAGGGCTGAAAAAAGAGGTTAGGGAGTGGAGAACATAGGAGGAGGAGGTTCGTACAGCGACAGGTGTCGCAGGGCGACCGCCAGCAGGAGGAGCGATACTGTCATGTTGGTTTCCCGTCCCTGAATGAACAATGTAAGCGGTAGAAAAGGCGAATATGGATGAGTGGTTTACCGTCATTTCCAGGACCCAGGTAGCCACCATGAGAGTCGGAGAGCTGACCTCCAAACTCCATGGAGGAACTTGCAGAATGGAAAAAGGAGGTGGAGGGACGAACACGAAGAGAAGGGGAGGGAGAGGGAAGCAGACGAAACGTGGGTACAGCACCACATCCTGTTATGAATTCTCCCTGGATTGCGAAGGGCCAATCCGATTGTGCTTACCTTCCAGAGAAGACCTCGTGGACAAGCCGAGCTCAGCCGTGTTCAAAAAAAAGGAACCCTTCGCAACACAGAAGTGACACTTCGCCTGGAATATCTGTCATTGCTTTCCCGGTCACGTAAATCGAGTCAGAGACATAGATCGGCCGAGTTCTGGGGACAAGCAACGCAGCAGAACAGCCCAATTCCAGCTTCTTCAAAGCATACAAGGCATCTAGTGAAGGGCGAGTTCTGGACTGCGAAGTGGAGAGTCCTTCGCCTCATCCAAACACGTCCGGCAGCGAGAAGTCTGCCAAACCTATCCCGAATACGAGGACGGACACTGGTAGAGGCGTTGCGACGTCAAGCCTCGAGGACAGAACCCAATTTCATTCCCTGACTTCTATTCATAGCAATAGAGACTTCAGTTCAGCCGAGGGGAAGAGGAGGACGCGGCGGCGGAAAACACTCACAACGGCATCTTCAAATCACACAAGAGAATCGGAGGTGGAGGTGGCTTGGGGACCTGAGTGAGAGCCGTCCCGCAGCAGTGGTATGAGGCAAGGATCGGTAACAAGGTTACATATCGGGACTGGACGCAATGGCGCTGAACCAGATAGTGAAGAGAATCAATCTACCGTTCAAACGTCAGATGAAATGAAATCGCGCGAAGACAACATGAGAATGGAGTCACCTACATGGTTCAATGAGTAATGTTGCATCTTTCTATCACATACCCCAAGTATGTCTCCCCCACGCCGTCACTGAAATGCCGAGATAACACTAGTCAGATCTCTTATCGTCTCAGCCTCTTCTAAGAAAAGCTGGCAGAGCGACCGAGACCCTCTAGAGACGATTCCCCCAGAGCCAAGTTGCGTGATGGTCGCGACATCGGTTGCCGTTAAAAGGGTTCTAGTTCCACAAGGTTGCAGCGCTGGTACGAAGATACGGGCCAGGGATGAGCCAATGTCACTTCCCTGACTGCAAGGATCATGAAAGCTGGCCTCGGTTGAGGGCGTTCTATGAGCGGATTGTACAGAGTCCATGGGCCACCAC
>JANDKE010001308.1:0-15197 GCA_027627275.1 Coprinellus aureogranulatus
AAACTGGGAGGGAATGCTGAGTGAATGGTGGTAGACGATGGATGCTTCGGGTGTATGATTTATCAACGAACAAGGTCGTCAAAGCCATCCGAGGTCTCGATGGGGAGGTTTCATCTATCATATGTGTGAAGAGGCCAGGTTCAGAGCTGCGAGATGCATGGATTGCGCATGGGAGGATGGTGAGTCTGTTTCTGCTTACGATTGGGGCGATGAAATAACGCGCATCGCCCGACAGATCTCCAAGTTCAAGCTGGAAAGCCCCAAGATGATTCAGTCGCTAGACGACGCGCTTGTATCGCTGACTGTTGGCGAAATGGAGGACGATCTCGTGAACCAGGTCTGTTCCCGTCTTCAGGCGATTGGAAAAAGCCCTGACGTGCATACGCCTCAGTAAGCTCGCTCTGAATGGAAACAAGAGTCACCTCGCGTTCGGCTTAGACTCTGGAATCGTCGGGCTGGTGGATTTGAGTAAGAAGGAAGTGAAGAAACTGCAGCAGAAGCACGATAACGTGAGTTCCCTTCGCTATACACCGATTTTTATTCCTGATCGCCCTCACAATTATTAGATCTGTAGCTCTGTCCAGTTCATCGCAGACAGAGGAAACGAATTGGTCTCTGCCGGATATGACCACTCAATCAAGCATATCGACTTTACAAAAGACGAGCTCATCTTCGGTATCAAGATGGGTATGTGCCTCTTCCCTTCCCTTCCTCACACCAATCACTAACCCTCCCCTCCCTTCGCATCTGACAGACGACTCAACACTCGCAGCCGCAGAAAACGGAATCTCATTCTCCCCACCCTTCGTCTTGTCCATCGCCTTCTCCCCCTCCGGCGTCCTCGCCATCGGAACCGCCGACGGTCGCTCGGCATCTTCTTCGGCGGAGAGAAATCTACCTCTGCTGCACCTAAAAAGAAGCCAAAGACCTGGCAAGGCCTGAATACCGCGGAGATGCTGCTCATCAAGGTCGCTGACGGGCCTATCGTCGCCGTGGCATTCTCTCAAGCGCGTGTCCTCACGATCTCGACTATGCTGGGAGTGATAACCCAGTATGAGTTGTTGTACGATCCGCAGAATGCTGGAGGCCAGGCGCTTCTGAGGCAGGTTTGGAAGGGAGATGTGAAGGCTATTGAGAAGGTTAATGCGTTGCTTGTGGATGAGAGGCGTATCCTTGTTGGCGGGTTGGCGAAGGATGGTAAAGGCATCATTGAAGTCTGGAACTTGAAGAAGCAGGAAGGGACTGTCGCTGCCATCCCAGCAGATTCGACATCGCAAGAGAAAACCTCGGTGGGTTCGAAGGAGAACGAGGGAGAGACGAATTAAGCATTAAACAAATATGATAGCATTTGCCTATAGGGAGCAGCACAGCTAACACACAAAACGAAACGCGCACTGTGCTTTACACTATTTTTTCCGCGCTTCCTCTTCCCTCCTCTGCAGCTCCTCCAAATCTCGAATCCGCTTCTCATACTTCTCCCGCTGCTGCTTCAACTTCTCCAGGTACTCTTCCTCGGATATTTGTGATACGCCGAAAACTTTCAGCATTTTTTGTCTGAACGTGGATTCCTCTGAGGGATGAGGAGGCGTAGGGTTGGAGGCGTCAGGGTGTTCGGATATGTATTGTAGTCGGGACATCGTGACGCGGTTATAACCGTATTGGAGCGCAACGCAGCCTAGTGAGGCCATAGCTGCGCCTGGGAGAACGGCTTTTGGGCCCGCTGTGGATGACAACCGCCGTTATTAGCCTTCTTGGACTGAGGAGGTAGGCTTCGCGACGTACATCTCCAACCGCGAATCAACCCGCCAGTTATTGCGCCGCTAATCCCACTGTCCAACAGCTTCTCCGTTCGTAGGTCTTCTACTCTCCGAACAGAAGCATCTTCTCTCGATGACGCTGCTAGTACTGGCCCGACGATGAATTCGCGTAAACCTAGAGACATTCCAGTTCAACTAGTCAGTGAACAGAACCCCGAGAAAACCAAGTGAACTCACCAAAGAAAGTCCCTGCAGTAATTCCAGTATTCACAGCTGCGAATCCAGCAATAACAGCTGGCGCCGGTCGACCCGCGATTCCACTATACAGCCCAACCAACACGGCACTCGTTGCAGCTACATTCCGTTCAAGAGTCAGTACCACTGTGACTTGGCTAGAAGAGATTGGGTGTGGATAGGAAGACGGACTTGCATGTTACGAGCGTTCCTGTTATGAAGGTGGATATTGGAGACTTGTCCATGGTTTGGGGCGAAGAGGGAGGAGGTGGGTCCGCGTGGGAATGTCTGTTGGCGGCAGGTTGTTGAGCATTCAGACGGGCGCTTGTTTCTCAAATCTCAACCTTCACCTACCAATGCGCCATGTCGAGTCGCCACTATACCAGATCTCGGATTCAACTCACGACATGATATTTAGCAGCTGAGCACTACTGATCTCAACTGACATCACCAAGGCCTGCGCAGTGTGTGTTTTACCGTTCATATACTATGTCACGAGTCGTTCATTTAACTGGGGGCTGCCTTGCTGAATCAACGTGGCCTATGTCACATAAGTAAGGCGAGGCCTCCTCATTTGGGGAACCGATCCTTGCCTTTTCCCCTCCATCGAACTCCCCATATTTGACGAGAACAAGTCACAGTATGGTGAACCTGGTGAGCAAAGAAATGCCAGATGAACTTATCTTACCCTTCCTTGCCTCTAGCGCGAAACTGTCCTCAATTGGATACGCATACCAACCTTTAGCGGCAACTCAAACACCAGGTCTGAGCGCATTGCGCAAGAAGTCTTAGTAAGCACCTGAAACGCGGCTTCATGTTTCGCAGTACAGATCCGGACATGCCTCCAGGGCTCAGAGGGTCAAGAGAAGGCAGACGTCAGACATACTTCCATTGAAATCCAGCACGAAGCACCAGTGGACAGCTCGAAGAAACCGACAGCCAGGCTCCCCCGACCAGAAGCCAAAGTTTGGGACTTGTATTTGGATCTAGCTGAACGGGAAGCAACGGACAGAGCCCACTTGTGGAACACCGCTCTGGACTCCCTGCTGATATTTGTGAGCCGTGGTGGTGAAACCTCACGCATATCAGGCACAGTAACTGATCACCCCAGTAGGCTGGTCTGTTCGCGGGCGTCGTCTCATCCTTTGTGATTGACGCCAGGACGGACCTGCAGCCCGACTCTGAACAGCGCTTATTGAACTCTATACTGGAAATCACAGTAACGCAGAGCCGATCCTTTCCGGCAGTGCTCGACATACCCATCGCCGCCTTCTGGATCAGCGCCCTGTGGATTGTCAGTCTTTGCACGACGATATTCAGCGCTGTCATGGGTGTACTCGCCAAAGCTTGGTTGGCCAAATATGTTGCACGGTCCAGAAGGCGTAGGGCCGATGATGCATTCAGGCGTTACAAGGCCGACATAGTAGCACTGCGCTGGCATGACAAAGTGGCGTTGATTCTGCCATTCTTGGTTCAGTTTGCTTCACTACTCTTCGTCCTCGCCCTCATCATCCAACTTCACGGCGATAGCCCCACTATTGGGCGGATTCTCCTAACCTGCACTATACTCGGACTTGTTGTATACACCGTCTTAACTTTCCTCCCGCTTGTGTTTCCATTATCCCCCGCCAGCACCCCTCTGTCCGACATACTTGCTGCACTATTCCCCGGGGATCCCGGCGGCGGTGACCCGCCTATTCCGATCGCAATGGACGAGGTCAGCGTTGCGTTTGCGATACTGTGCAAGCTGATATCATCGGATAAAGCTGAAGCCATCGATGAAGCCATCGCGGAGATCGTCGAGATCGTCTTACCACTCGAGTTTTTTAGTGCTAGACGGGAACCCATGCCTGGCCCCTTTGGCACCATGCCCTCATCTTCCTTCGAACGGTTGAATACGCTTGCCCAGACGGAAATGCCGGGAGCACTACTCTGGCGAATGCGATATTACGCCACCACTAATATGGATGACACGGCCAGACGGCAAGAAGTCCTGTGCACACATCTCCAGTTATTCATTGCTTTCGCCGACGTCTATGAACTCCTATTTCGGAGGATGGGGTCAACGGCTGATCCGCGCAAGTATCAGATGTTGGAGTATGCTCTTTGTGAATCGTTCAAGTTACGCTCCCCACTTCATCGATGGGATGGCCTTCCAGAACCATGTCGCGCTCTGTCGTTCCGTCTTCGCTCGCAGATCATCGTCCTTTTCCCAACCCTCGAATCAGCGTTCATGACCGGTAGTTTGGAGGAAGAAGAATTGAAGCAGCACGCTTGGAAGTTGGTACAGATTGCTACCTCCAGTAATCGTATCCACGCAGCTGTAGCATCATGTCACCTGCTTGTGGGAGGCCAGAATGCAGCATTGAAAAACACTGGCACCTTGACCCTTAGTCTCTTGTTGGGGAAAGGTGGCGTCGACATCTGCCTCTCTGATAAGGACAAGCACAGAACTGATATTTTGTTAGCTGCCCTGCAGTCGTCGGAAACGGGATGCGGCAGTCTTTGGGCAAAGCCACTTGCACAGGAGGAGCTGCAAGAGGCTAATGATCTTGCTTTGCAATACTTGAGACACCTACACGAGACGGCAGGTATGTTGACACTTACAATCTTGCTGACAATCATTCACGGATTCCTTACTCCTGTAAGTCCAAGGCTGGGCAGAGATGGCTACGGATACACTCCGACGCCTTCTGCGAGTCGAAGCGCCACTCGGGGATGCGGACAAGGATGTTGTTTTGGGGAGCCTGGTTCGCAGTCTCCAACTGCCAAACCACGCCCTCAGAATTTACGCCATCAAAATGCTGAAGCACGTTGTCTCTTTGGAAAACCGTACGTACTCCTCGGCTCGTAACCAGATAGTATCTTCCATAGATCTCTTGCAGCTGCTCTGTTATCCGGGCTCGCCGATACGTCTCTGAAGGCAATCGCGGACGTGGTGTTTTCCGGCGATCAAGATGTGCGCGAGGACGGATTTTTCCTGCTTACCGAGATTGCTAGTAAGGCGAACGCGGGTGGGTATGACGTTGTCCTGACAGCGCCATCGCTGATCGATTGGCCTGCAGATGAAATGGCCCAATCCATCAGGACCGCGCTTGGGAATAGCATTCATTCAAGCTTTTCCAAAAACGAGGAGCCATCTCAGATAGCCGCTGCGCAGGTGATCGAGAAAGTTGCTGCTCAAGGTGAGCGTCCGCCTTTCTTCGCAACACCGCTAACGATCTTCCTTTCCCTTCAAAGGCCTTAGCGGCCCTTTAGCGTCGGTCGTCGTCAACGCTATCCCAGAATTGACGGAGGTCGCTTTGGATGAATCGAATTCGGACCGGATTCGACGAGTGACTATGAAGCTCCTGCAGACTCTTTGGTGCAATGGTTGGTCGACGAGAGACGTTCCTCGAGTGTGCTGACATCCGCCTTCAGGATTTTCCGAAGTCAAAACCGGGATCATCCAACACTGGGGGCGGCTGCTTAAAGGAGACCAATTCAGCCCCAATTCTTGCCTGAAATTCTTGAGCAGACTGCAACGGCTTTTCAACGCGAAGGACTTCTCTCAAATCGATGAAAGATTCCCTCCCACTTTTCCCTGGCTCACCCCCAGCGAATTTGTACAAGAGACAGTGACCAAACTGTTTGGGCAACTGGTCAATGCTGCTATTCACCGCGATGAATTGGCAGTTTATGGTGCCGCACAAGAGCTTCTTACCTCGGTTGCGCGCGATGGTATCCCAAAGCTTGATCTACAGCTAGCACCTATTCATGAGCCGTCTTGCAGATCGATTCTATAACATCAAGCCTAATGCAGTTAAATGGCTCAGAGCGGTCGCCAAACTTCGAAGTAGTGAAGGCCGGCAGACCCGATTTAACACTGTTCACGTCGCCAATGTGTTCGCTAAGCACTGTAAGTGATCTGCATCCTGGTACTCCTACTTCGCAATCACGGTTCTACGACAGTGCCAACCAGCAATGAGCTACTCGAGATCCTCCTACGGTTTGCCCTGAGAGACGGTGACGGCGACATCCGATTCACGGCCCTGAAAATAGCGTCAACCCTTTTGCAGAGTACTCCCGAGGCAGGTGAGACCTATCTAGGGAACACCAAATAATTCAATCGAGCTTAGGCACACTTGCAGGAAAATATGCCGGGACTATCAAGGACATCATTGTGAATGGCCCTGACTCCCCAGGCATGACGATTATCGCGAATGAGCCGCACCGGTATGTCAGCGATTACTGGTCCACCTTTCTTGTCGACATCGCGAAGCATGGTGGGTTCTGCTTAAGGTATGCCAATCCAAGGAAGGTAAAACTGAAGACAGGATAGTTTCCTTCCCTGAATGCATCTCATTCTTGATGCAGCGCACCATTGCTGCTCATGATGGAAGTGAAGCTCAAGCTGCGATCATGGAATTCCTTGCATCAGACCGACTTGCGGAAGGTACCGTCCAACCTTCACTGCCCGTGGCCTTCGGAATTTCAACATGGTTCACCAGATCCTGCCCTCCACGAAGCCCTGAAGAACTCAATAGTTGAGAATATTCACCTTTCTATCCATTCCGCAGAATCTACTGCGAATTTGATCAAAGCCTTGGCGGAGCTCTTCAAGATTGGTGCGCCCTTTCGACATGGCGAAGTGCCCAAACTCACTCCGGATATTCAGAGACGACTCGAGGGTTGGCAGCCCAATGGCTCTCTTACTTGAAAGACGTCGCGCAGACGTGGATCGAAGGCGACTTGGACAAGCCGGCGTACGGAGGACCCGGAGGTGCTGGCCGTGCTCATGGGTGGCGTTGTTTTGGCTCACCAGAATACGACTCCTTTCTTGAACGCAATCTGTTACTACGCGTCCTGGGCCAGTTGCGACGGGACGAGGCCCTACATTTCGCGGATATGATTTGTACCCTTGCATCGATCTGTGAGTCTTTGTTGGATACTAAACCCGATCTCAAGGGTCAAGACCTGACCTCGATCCAGTTCCTAAAGAATTCCCCGCGGTGTCCGAGATAATCCTCGCTCTGGCCTCTTGTGACCACGACAGCCATGTACGGTCTGGATTGCTCCGGTGCCTGGGTCTGTTAGCGAAAACTGGTACGCTAGTACAAGTACTGTCGATATCCTTTGGGAAACCCAGCTGATGCACTGTGATTTAGATCCTACGAGGCCAGGATTGATAGACGGCGTGGTGGCCAATATAGATCAATTTGCGCAGGATAGCGACTGGAACATGCGCTTGGTCTTAATCCAGGCTTTAGTGGCAATTCTTGCCGCCACAGAGGGTAAGTGGTCTGTTGCGAATCCTACCACCACTACTACGACACGAATGATTTCCCTCCCTAAAAGGCGGACTCCCGGAAGAAGCTTGCCAGAAACTGGTCGAGATGGCGACGAAAGATCGGGATTACGATGTTCGTTCAGAATCAATAAAATCATTGATTGCTATCGTGTCCAATGCAGGTGAGTAGGGAAGAATCGTGAACCCAAAGGGCACAGGCTGAGGGATTTGCAGACAAATACCCAGAAGCCGCGAAACTGGCGTTAGAGAAGGTCGACAACGACTCGGACTTCAGAGACAGACACTGGCTGCCTCGTCAGTCTTGGGTGATGTTGGTAGCCTCTCAAATCAAGTACGGTAAGCCAATTCAAGCCACTTGGAGAGGCGACAGGAAGAATCATGGAATTTTATCGTGATCTCAGACCGGAAAGCAGTCCCCGGTCGAGTGACTCGGGTTATGAAAACCGCCATCGGCGATGAGAATTCAGCGGTACGAAGTAAGGCCTTGGAAGCTCTGCAAGACTTGCTCAAAGACGGGGATGGTAAGCCGCTCACACCACTCCTCTGGACGACTGATTATTGACACAGGCCCCGGCCCTCAAGCCAATTTTCAGAACTCTTTGGCATCTCAGCTGGGGAAGTGTGTTTCCTCTTTTTTGCAGGATCTTGACCTTCGTGCATCGACTCTGTTGGTGCTAAATAAGCTGACGCTACCGACGTGCAAGGCCGACAATACGCAGGCGTCAGGTACTGATCACTTTACCTCTAACTACATCCGCAGCGCGTGCATCGACTGAATACATTCTCTAGATGCACAGCTTGCGGGTCATAAAGCATGGTCTCAAATCATCGATCTGCTGGGACGAAATGGCGGTGAGTTGTAGTGCTGATTGCAGCTCTCGCCACTGTCCGGGTATAACTTCGACCAACAGAATTCCAAGGGGTGGCAAAGCTCGTTGAATTGGCATTCAAAGAAACCTCTCCCGATAGATTCAACAATCTTAACAAATTCTTCCTGGAAGGTAGACCACGCGATTAGCCCTGATCTCTGGTGCGATTTAGCTAATATTATGTCCTAGTCAAACTTCAGGAACCCATCCAATCCGCGCTACCACGCTACATCGAGTTGGCGTTGACTGTAGATCCAACCATAACTGGCAGCACCGACTCGGATATCCGAGCTTCCGCAATAGAATTGGTTGGTCACTTGGCCAGCATCAGTGAGTTGGAGGGGTTGAATAATAGGCGCGCGCTCTCATCACACGTCCGCATAGCTAACGACGGAACGGGTTATAGAGAGCTCTTTGGCGCCACCAGTATGTCAGCTTCCCTAAGCCCCAACATAGGCGAGATCCTGTCAACTCACGACTTCGCAGACGATGCTCAAATAGTCTCTCGTCTGGCCGACATCGCTGTCAAAGCTGATGACACCGGCTTGAGAAGCAGTGCCCTTGACTTGCTGAAATCTTTGTTTCAAGGCAGTAGGTGACAATTTCGCGAGGCCCGAGTCCCACTCAGTCGATGGTTTTTCCTTGATAGCGACCCGCTTCCCAGACCTCATCAAATTCTCCTTGTCGAAGCTTGTCGAAACATGCTTCAAAGTCCCCGAACTCACGAAATTTCGCCCCAACGCTATATCGGTTCTTCACAGTCTCACAGAGCCAAATGCCAATAGTATGCCTCACCCTCCGCTGCTGCTATGATGCTGACACAGTTCCAGAGGATTTCGAACGGTTCGGGGACCTCGTCTCCCCGTCGATTCCACATCTCTTGAAAATGACGATGCTCGCCACAGACAAAGAGGATGAGAGCTTGCGGAAGGAAGCTGAGGAAATCTTGCTCATGAATCTCGCTGTAAACCCGAACGAAAGTATGCCCAGTCTCGCTACTTTTGAAGCATCCGGAAGCTGAAGCGCTGACATTCTGGTTAGCCAAACTTAACCGAGACGTGTTCTCTGCGATCACGGAAATGATTCCGAGGATCACAGTTCAAGGAAAGAGTGTCATTCTACAGCTCGGGGAGACTCGTGGGTTGATGCATCCGCGAACGATAAAACTTCCTCTCATGATTCTCTCTAGTACAGCTTGAGGATGACACGGTTGCTTCAATAGCACATGATATTGCACCCCTTCTCCGGAGCCGATCGTCATTCACTCGTTCGACCGCCGTCGAGCTTCTATCCCGATTGTACTCTGCACACAGTGAGCTTCACCACTCTGCTTTCCGTACTTGGCTGCTGAAGAAACACTGACATCTTCAGGGTCATCCCAACCTCGACTAATTGAGTCTGCGATTCCAGAAATCATCGCTTTGGCATTTGACGAGAAGGAAGATAACGGCGAAATACGTGTAACAGCGATTCAACTATTAGTGGCCCTATCCGCAGCACCTAAAGTCACAGCCCATCGAAACAGCACCACAGCATCTTCAATGAACAGTTCAGTGGTGAAGCATATCACGCCACTGGCAACGAGATTCATGGATTTGCTTCAGAATGAGAATCTCAGGCTGTCTGTCGTTGAACTTCTGTCTTTGATGGCCTCTGAACCAACAGGTACGCGAGCGCCCTTGATCCGTGTTATAGATCCCTTAGCCATGGCGCAGTGCGGCACACCATCTCGTTGCAGATTGTTTCAGTCGCGTTTGGAGAAGGCAATATCGCTCTTCTCGGACACACCGAGCTTCTTGCCCGCCTAATATCAGATGGTAAGCCATGGCGTCTCCTCCCACGATTGTCTCATGCATTTCAACCGGTGATGCATAGGTCGTTTTGCTGAAGAGCCGACGGATAAAGTGATGCTCTTGTTTGCATCTGCTATGATGACAAGACCCGAGCTTGCGCGCTACCGATTCGAAATTTCAACGGCTCTTTGGTGCCGCTATAGAACAACGTCTGTCGAGCCAAACGTTTTGGTGAACTTATTCACTTTGGCGCTGTTCGGACAGCACGCGACGGTACTGGAGGTCAGGACGTGGTTGAGGCGCTGTAAGAGTCGGCGTTTGGAGGAAAATACGCCTCGGAACGGACTTCACCGTGACGAAGTGGAGCATGCAGTGCTCAGAAGCAGGCCTACTGTTTCAGTAAAGGCGCCATCGGTCAACTCCACCGGGCGGCCCTCCGTTCTACAGGAGTTGGAACAGGGTGAACGCATCGAGCCTGCTGAGGCTGCCAAAGAGGAAACACTGTCATCCAAGCATTTCCTCGTTATACCCAACCGGAAGCGCGAGGAAGAGGTTGGGTAAGGAAGTCCTGGTTAGGCAAGGGTCAATCACATCCATGCGTTTTTCAGTGGCTACACCAGCACCCGAGCACACATAGAGGCCTTCCGTGTTTCTGTCAAACCCCTGCTTACTCCCTCGGCATTTACTCATCCTTCGCTTGCTCGTCATAGTTGTCCTTTTTCAGCTCTGCTATTGTTGCACTTCACTTAGATTTACCTGGATCGTTTGCTCTTCAACGCTCTCGATGTAGCACTTGTTCTGGAGTCTGCGTCTGTGTTTGCAGCCAAATTCGCGCCATGAAGGGCCCTGGAGAAAAACTGGAGGTCAATCGCGGTAGGTTGTTTTCGAGTCACCGAACCCGATGTTGGATCATGTAATGATTGTCGTGCCAAAGCCAAGGCTGTTCTCCCCTGTAGTGCAGTGAGCAGTGAAAGGTAAAATCGACAATCATCATTGTCGACAGTCTGACTGGGCTGCGGCGCGCTTTGCTGGTGACAGCGAGAGTTCTTCCTGGAGCTGTGAGTTTCTGTTCTCGAGCTCCATGATCTGGGCGGGGTGAGATGGAGGGCGGGGACTGGGAGGGGAGGACTCGCCTTCTTCTGCAGTCGGATGACGCTTGTCCATTTCTTCTCGAGCAGACCTGTGTAGCGTGCGGATGGATCTGGCGAGTAGTCGATGCCTGCAGACTGTTTGAGGGCGTTGAATGCGTCGATGTGGTTGTTCGCGTAGAGGTAGTCGAGCATGGACTTGTGGCTAAGATGGACTCAGCATGGACAGAAGAGGGGTATTGGAGCACGCACAGGTCCTCTCGCTGCCTGTCGGATAGGAGCGACATGGCGGGGTGGAGGGAGGAGGGGCTGATGAACGTCTTCCTTTTTAGGCCTGATCAAACAGCACCATTCACTGGATACACTCTATCTATATGTCGTATATGCGGGTCGAGAAGGGGAACCTGCCTCTTCTGCCCAGCACAGAGCCACCCTCAACGACTGAATGACTGATGGAGTGATGGATGGGGCGGCGCCGTTGGCCGGGCAGAGCCGGAAAAGTGCGTGCGAACGTTTGCCGTATTTCTACGTGTCCGCAAATTGTCGGGACGTTTCTTCAATCCAGGGCCCGTTGCTGTTGGTGCCGTCCGCAGGCTAATGCCCACCGGCTGCTCTTTGGNTGCATTGGCTTCCTTGGGTGCAGCTGTCACCGCTGCCGCAGGGACGCTCCCTCCGACGTTGAGCTGGAGTTCTTTGAAGTTGCGCTTCTTGCGGATTGGGGTCGCCATCGTTCGGGTTGGCCAGCAANTTANCTACGATATGTTATGGCGACGGGTGGTATGAGGGGTATGTGAATGCTTGGGTTCTGGTCGTAATCGAGGTGGTACAATTTAAGGCGATGTTTCCGTGGAGATTNGAACTNTGAGATTNGGTTCGTGATTGCCGCCTGGATATACGTCGGTGGCTTGGTAGTTGGCAGAGCAGTGCCCAGTACGGCACCTGGCAGTAGAGGAGGTAGTGAGGGAGTGGTGGAAATCAAAGAACGTCCACNGCCCTGTAATTATCGCGCTTCCAAACTGGGCCTGATATCTCCCGCGGCACGTGCGCGCAGCCATCTCATCTCCCAGGCACAGGCATCGAGGCAGACTCGGTAAAGCTGTCTCTAGCTGTCTTCAAGNGGCCAAAAGCAGGTATATAAGTTACAAGGGTACACGTCAAGTCATCAAGCTNNTCCGTAGCAGGTATCAATCGTTGCATTTGGTTTCATCTGACATAGATCTCAGTCCCCTCCTCCCACTTCGCCCTCGGCTTGTACTCCATATTCGCTCGCCGTATTTTCACCGATTCGTGCAACTTTGGCTTGTGCGCTTCAATCTGTCGTCCTCTTCCAAGGTGCCACCTAGTTCAATTATCAGTCACCGTCATCGGATGTAATGAAGGTTAACCCACTTCCAAGTCTTATGCCACACCCCGTCCTTATCCTGCCACACGTACGACATCGGCACGACCTCCAAGATCCACCACAAGGGCTGGGCCTTAAGCTTGTCGTATATCTTTGACGTCGCATCTATCCTGTCCAGCGGATCCAGTTCGCCCTCTGTATCGCAAGGATCGACTTTGATGTTCGCTCGAGCGAGTGCTTCCGGGTCGAACTTGATATCACATCCGCAGGCAGCTGCTTGCCTCACCATCCATCTCAGCGAGATATGCGATAGACTGTGCTCCTTTTCGTTCCGCACAGATCCTCCACCCACGTCTAAGTCAGAAAATAGTTCAGAAACAAAGTTGTCGCCTCTAGAGGGAGAAGACACCCACCTGAATGGACGCCAGCGAACCACACCTCGAGCACATCATCATCATCGGTCTCGTGCACATCGTGCACCGGCACCTTGCCCTTCTCTTCAACCATCACAGTGCGGTTCTTCTCCTTTTCCGACCCCGACTTGCGCCTTCCAAAGAAACTCTGCCTCTTACTCGGTTTGGTACTACTTCCAGAGCTGCTGCTGCTGCTCCCGCTGCTGGATGACGAACTCGAAGTCATGGTGGTGGATGTGGACTGCGCTTGCACTGGGTCTTTGGCGGTAAACTGGGCATCGTTGCTGGCGTTCTCAATGAATTTTGGCGTTATTCGATGGTATGCATTCGGTCGGTACCTCGCTCGACGCTGTAACCACCGTCAGCTCGATGAACAAGATCTCTGAGAAAGCGAGGTTACCTCGTCCAAGGATAACGCTTGCCGGAAAACTCTGACTGAACTGTTCCCGTTCGTAAATGGAAGAGTCCTCGAGGCAATTACGCCGACACCCGCAACCGTGGCCCTACAAACAATAGGGTCAACGACCTGGCCTGCAACGCGATGCAACAGAGAGCGACACTTACCACACACCCACAAACTCAATCTTCACATTCTGGCAATACGTCCGCTTGAACCCCTCACAGAACTTCAAGCCCTCATCGTCCTCCCTCTGATACAGCTTGTACGCAAAGCCCATCTGAACATCATTGTCGCGCGGGAGCAAGCCCACTTTGTGCAGCATCCCGGCGAGAGCCCTGAGTCCAGGCGTCAGTCACCATGACAGTAATCTGGGCGAGCGCCCATTGCCTAAAAGATAAGCGTACCTGGCAGTATAGGCGCCCCTCGAGAAACCGAATAGGCATATTTTGTCACCGGCTTGGTAGTTCTGCATTATGAACTTGTAGCCGTCGAGTACGTGCTGGTCGAGGTACCTGTGCAGTTGCACATGAGGAATCCAGCACTGCCTATGGTCTTTGAGAAATGCGCCCACCAAGCAATAGCCCGATCCAGCACCTTCGCACCCCAACTCAACAGTGGGGAAATCACACCAGGTTTGAACCATGTCCCAACACCTGGCTGGTAATAGCACAGCTGCTCGTTCGGGTCCTTCGTCAACAATCCAAACAGTTTTACTACATTAGAGTTCTGTGCAGCAGTGCCATACAGCATCAGTTCATGTGTGCAGAAACAGCGATTTATGAGGTACGCACATCGTTATCATATTGCCCCGCAGTCCCATCGAAGCAGAGGACAAGAGTTCGCCCGCGACGCGAGACTGCCTGGGCTGTAGGGTTGCCGGCGGTCTGTGAAGTATTGGGTATAGCACCCACAGCATCCATCGTCCAAATCCTAGTTGAAAGATCAACCAACTTGAGGGCTTGAGAAATTTATCAAGGAAAGATGTGGGGGAGAGGCGTTGCTGGGGGGGAAAGGGAAGATCTTCCGAGAAACGGGAACGGAGGCAAATGACGACTCCACCCCCAGAGCTGAGGCTATATACCACCGCCGGATGATGTCGATGACATTTGTAGTGACAATGTTAAACGGAAGCGATAATACTTGCTGTGCATGTTGTGGGGTTGGATTCCGAGATCCACGAAACCCGCCCGCTGATAACCCTTTACAGTGTCGTGGTGGTGCAGAAGATCACCAAGAGACTAGGAGAGGGGACATTGCGGCGCTGGGTATGACATAGATGCTTGGAGGTTTTGGAGAGTGGATGATAGACAAGACTTTTATCATTAACTTGTGGTGACCTTCTGACATGCTGAATCGAGTACTCCCTTAATGAAAGTGACCACCGGTTCAAGGTACCAGATTTGTCGAGCAAGTTGTCCACTATAGGCGGAGCATTATGAAAGTTTACCAAAGACAGAACTCGACCAATGAGTCAGGCTTTCAGGTCCTTCCTGCACGCCGGTCATCTTTCCTCTGTTGAATCTAACGCAGCAGAAGGAAATCAAGTCAGCGTATGACTGCGCGGTGAGAACCCATTCGACGCACCCAGGTGTTCTTACACTCCCGATACACCTTGAAGTACTCAAGACACGCATCCCTATCATAGTTGCTGCGATTCATGCAATCGAACGAAGCTTTTGAAGCCTCAGCACAAGGACTTCGGAAATTTGTGAGCCGGGAGAAAAGCCTAGCATCGCGGTGCTCACTCGATGAACTGCGACGTTACATGCCGACCCTACGCGTTCCACCTTAAATATCAGGCTGTCCGACTATGAAAGATTGCGCATGCATACGGCGAACTGTTCCTTGTAGTTCAGAGGCTTCAAATTCTTCTCTGGGGGAGCGGGAGCACTCTCCCCTGCCTTCGACGACATGGAGTCTTGGACTGTTGGACAACAGGCACTTTTGATCCGCCGCGGCGAAACGGCAACTGTTCCCACAAAGCCGATGCGCACGGGCCATATTTTGATAG
>JANDKE010001309.1:0-15189 GCA_027627275.1 Coprinellus aureogranulatus
AACCCGTCATCCCGGAGGCGGTTTCAGGACTTCAAGTTCCTAAGAGAGCATCTTGTCCGCGACTTCCCAGCATGTGTGGTTCCCGCTCTTCCCGATAAACATAGGTTGGGTACGCACAAGCGTACTCCCTTCTGGTTTCGAGCTCACAAGCCGTATAGAATATATCACGGGGGATAGGTTCAGCCCCGAGTTCATGGAGCGTCGCCGTCTTGAGTCCGTTCGTTGCTTCAACGTAGAGGCTTTCCGCTGACGGACCGTAGCCTTCATCGCTTTTTGGAACGAATAGCGCGACATCCCATTCTTCAACGCAGCACTTTACTTCGCGCCTTCTTTGAGTCGACAGAATGGGTGAGTCTACAATCCCTTATTCATCCACCGAATATTTCTAAACTGTGGTAGCACGTATATATGCACCAACATGTCGCTCATCCGCCCACGCAAGAAGCCTCAAGTGGCATCATCGACAATCTCTCAGACACGCTACTCAATGCGTTCTCCAAAGTGCGCAAGCCGGATGAAAGGTTCCTTGCCATGAGAGAGGAAGTCGACAAGTTTGAGGAAGGGTTAGTCACGACAGAGCGCCTGTATAACCGCATTCGCAACAGGACAAGCGGTGAGTGCAACTGTCCCACTGTAGAATCCCGTCCCTTGAATCTAAGGCTAATCGAGATGGCAATCCTGAATCTGGCGAAGATCTAACGGCCGACTACCATGATTTGGCGGTCGCCGTTCAGGGCCTTGGCTTCCTTGAGTCTGGAATTACAGACCCGCTGAACCACTTTTCCAACACCCTGTTGGAATTCTCCGCCCTTCTTCGACACCTGGTACGCATAGTTGCCATTAAGCTTGGTCACCACCTAATCTCCAAATAGACGCAGACGACGACCGACCCCTTGCTTCTGCATCTACACTCCCTCTTGACATACTCTCATGCCAATCGGGCGGTACTCAAATTACGAGACCAGAAACAGCTCGATTTCGAAGAGTTATCAGACTACCTGTCCGGAGTCACTTCTGAGCGCGACAGATTATCTGCCATCATCAGTGGGCATGCAGGGAGCTCTGGGCTAGGTCTCGGAGCTTACCTGAAAGATAGGGTAGATGCTCTGAGAGGGCTGGACGATGATCGCAGCCGCGTCGAGAAGATGAAGAAACTCGATACGAAGATCAAGGAGGTATGATTTCTACTGCAGTTCAGGGAGTGCTGGAAGGCTAACTCCCATCATGGCGCAGCTGCAAGACGCTGTTACGACTGCACACGAGACTTCAGACGCCTTCAATGACGCGACGCTTCGGGAGCAATCTATCTTCCAATATGCCAAGGAAGCAGAGATGAAGGAGCTGCTGGGAGATCTAGCCGACGGTCAGATCGAGTTTTACAAGGCGGTGAGTGTTCCACGAACGAGTGCAAGTTACAGCATCCAAGACATTGACACGATTACACAGGCAATGGAAGAATGGGACAGAGTCATACCAATCATCCAGCGTATTCGCGTGGACGTATGAAATGTTGAATCATCATTCTGGTTGTACATTACTGGGGTCCTTTTGTACGTTTTCAAGCTCCTTTTGCACATCACTAGGATCCTTTTGCACACCACTAGGGTCCCTTTGCACACCACTAGGATCCCTTTGCACATCACTAGGATCCTTTTGTCCATCACTTGGATCCTTTGGTACATTATTAGAGTCCTTGAGTCGCTTCGATTCCGCTGCCTTTCTCGCTTTCAGACGTTCCTGTTTCAGTCTCTCGCGTTCCAGGCGGACCTTCTCCCCTGATTCTTGGACGGCCAGAGAAAGCTATGGTAAATCAATCGAGTGACCACAGCGAGCAACAAAACAAACAAGAAACACACATTGACGACGCCAGTATTCACTGCGCGTATCATGTGTAGCTCTGCCTTCTCAGAGGCGCCGGCCGTGGTTTGCTGCGTATCTGCAGGTATCCAAGGTGGGGGATCATCCTGTCTACGCATCAGTATCGGCCGTGCGCTGTTCTATCGGGAAATGGCTCGCCTTGCTTTGTGAAACAGACGGCGCAGCATCATCCCGCAGTTCCAAAAGAATTGCGAAGGATACGTTGTCTGCTGTGCGTGAGGCGGTGCTGAGTATGGGGCGAGAGAAGGCCGCACCTCCAAGGTACATTTGCCCTAGCTGACACTCAACCATGCTCAGCTTGATCAGGAACGACCTGAAATACTGAGTCAAGGAACTTGCGGTCATAGCACCGTCGATCCTGCGTAGAAAGCGTCATTACATGCACATTTGTGTGGGCCAAACACCTCAACTTTGCCCCTTTGTTGAACGACGGCACCTCGACCATATTCTCTATTGAGAAGATGAAGCGTTCCATCGGGACATGTTCCTTGTTTTTGATAACGACCACTACCTTTTCTACTGCACCCTTATTGACGCGCGTTCAGTCTCGGACTGGCGGGTAGCAATGGCTCTGGAGGTCATACTTGTGTCATCTCGTCTTCTAACGCTTTGACCGCCCCAGCAATATACTCGTTCAACGCGGGGTGACGCGACTGAAATACAGGCGTGTCGTACTTCTTCCTCCGTATGAAAAGATCAGGAGGGTATATCTGCCTCACGTATAGGATTGTGTGAATCGCGATTTCGACTGCGTACGGCAGTGCCGCCAGCATTTGTATTAGCGCCCATCATGCAAGGCGGGTTACGAGGTAAGCGAGCTCCACGCACTGAATTCAGCGATCCCTGCGACGGCCTCTACATGAATGTTACACGTTGGTTGATTATTCAGTGGCATGGGAGCTAGCACGTACGGTTGAAGGTCAAGGGTTCCTCGGACATGACTGTTCGGGTTAAACGATCGACGCGTCGAAATGCAACGCGCTTTCAACAGGTTCCCATCAAAGACCGGCGTCTTTCATGTTGGCCACACCCAAACATGGCACGTCTTGAGCACATCCTGAGCTTGACCTCCATTTGCACATTGAAGCATCTGCAGCGAGTAGTTCCTCTGAACGCCTCGTGGAGGCCAGTGCGAAATACTCACAAACACTGCGGAAAGCACCATCCGCAGCATGGGCGCAGCCTTCCGGCGCGGGTTTCACGATCTCGTATCCAATGACCGTCTATCCCGAGCGCTGCTTTATTGACATATCCATCGAGGCCGAGAAAACGAGCGTATAAAGGTTGACGACCGGGCTTGAGCCCATTCCAACTCGCCCCGCCTTCCTGCCTCTGGTCTCCCGAAGACCGTTTTCACAAATTCGAAGTCTTTCATATCAGGCTATCATACCCCCTGCAGCATCTGCTCTAATTAGCGGCTCGGGATCCAGCACAATGGGTTCCAACCTTCTCTTCTACGTCACATTCGCGGCCGTCCTGTTATCCTCTGCCTCCTCTGCCTCTGCTGCTGGGAACTCCCCAGCAACGGCTTGTCCCGCGCCCCTCCCCAACCTCCTGTCACACAGCCCCATCCATGCTAATGGTGCGACGCCTCAAATAAAGAAGGCCCTCGAATCACTGGACAACTACCTGAAGAAGCGAACCGCTTCTCCTGATGTCGAGTCCCTTTCGATCGCTGTCGTCACACCGGCAGGCACTATTTTCGAGCGTGGCTATGGACGCCTCAAGGCAAACGACAATACTACAGTCCAAGCCCCAGATAGCAACTCTATCTACCGCCTCGGGAGCATTTCCAAGATGTTTACGGCTCTGGAGACCATGTTACTGCGCGAGAAAGGCGTCCTCAATCTGTCGGTCGTCTTTGCCTTGGTACCCATACTCTCTTTTAGCTGACCGTCGAGCTTCAGGGATGACCCGGTCGAGAAATACCTTCCAGACTTCAAGCCTCCAAACGCAAATTTCGGCTGGGCACAGTCCGTCAAGGCCAGGGGCGAATTACCAGCGGAAGGTCAAGCCTCCAGGTCTTCGCGTGTCACCATCCGTCAGCTGGCGAGCCATACTGCCGGTAAGTCGAGATGGCCTTGCTACCTGTGTAGCCTTTGACGTGCCCTTATTAGGCGTTGGGCGCGAGTTTCCCATTACGAACCTTCAGAAGTGGCCTTCTTCCGACGCCTGGCCCCAAGCCGTTCCTCCTCTGAATCTGACGATCGAAGAACCCATTGGCTTGATCAACAAGAACTTGAATCCACTCNCCTTCTTGCCTTATTCCACGCCTCAATACTCAAACGTGGGCTANGGAATTCTTGGCGCGGTCAANGTCGCNGCCAACATCAAGGCTAATGGCGATGCAGAGCCTCNAACTTTCAAGGAGCTCGTCAAGAGAGACATCTTCGATGCATTCGGNCTGAACAGCAGCATGTTCCGTGCGCCGACAGATAACGCGACAAGGTCTCGTCTTGTNACCTCTGCGGGGCAGAATGCAATTTGGGCTGTATGTACTGCCCGCATCTCTGCATTCCCAACCTCTAACATATTCGTTGCCCACACAGGAATCGATCCTCGGCGACGTACAAGACTCCGCTGGCGGGCAATACGGCACGGTGGCAGACCTTGCAAAGATCGCGCAAGCCATCCTCTCACCAACGGCTCCCAGAAAGGGCCTGGACTTCTTCCCCGACCTTGTGCGGGAATGGCTCAGACCCCTCCATATCTTCCCCGATGGTACCCAGGCTGTCGGTGCACCATGGGAGATTTCCTATATCCCTTCCTCTACCACCCCTGCCGATCGCTCGCCCGGACTCGTGCCCATCTACTCCAAATCCGGCGATTTAGGCCCGTACCACAATCTCTTCAGTGTGAACCAGGAGTACGGTTATGCCATTATTGTGCTTACAACCGGCACATCCAACCCTGAAGAGTTTGTCCAGGAGGCCTTCCGTGGCTTGCAGCCCGCATTCCATGGAGCGTTGGAGCACCAGGTGAAGTCCTCGTATACGGGAAAGTGGGAGATCTCGGGATCGCGAGACATCGCGGAGGTCAAAGTTATTGACGGTCAGCTATTCTTGACCCAGTTGAATGTCGGTGGCGTCGACGTTTTGAGGTTGTTGAACGAGCGTAGGGCGAGGATTCAAAGCCAAAGTGGACTCTCTAGGCCTGTGGCACTCTGGAGCACTGGAAGGCACGACGAATTCAGGCTTGTTCTCGGACGCGAACCTTTGGACCCGCAGGCATTCTCAGCATGCCTGGTCTACTGGGCCACGATAGACTTTGGTGTCTTCGCGAACGGTGCGAGCATCGACTTGATGTACTGGGAAGACGGACAACTTGTGTACCCTAGTGCTGGAGCGAGATTCACCAGGAAGAGTGGACAGTACTTGTACTGATCAGCATGGACATTTCTATTCATTATCGATACCGACCGCCGCCTGTCTTTACAGAGGACTTCACCAGCTGTATACATGACCTGTTCCATTATTTATGCTCGAGGGTATAGTAGATAGGGGCTGTTACCGCGAGACGCGCCCAAGATCTAAATTTAGACCGCATGGCTTCTTTTGATGGCGCACACCTCACCAAATTCGGCTTTTGCTTCCGCCTCCCATCGTGCTGCTAATGGCCGCTGAATGGAATGCCTGGATTGCAAGGCGAGCTTGAGGACACTCAACACCGTGCTGCCCTGCTCAAAAATTTGATTATAGGCGAGGCCCGATGGCACTATCATCTGCCCATACCTAGGAGGACTTGTCATGAGAACAAAGCAATCAAGGAAGACTTGTATTGCTGCGGAGATGTTTGACTTCCCATTCAACAGGCTGTTCTCTTTGACCCTTCTTTTCCTCCTTCCATCGCCGTCCAGAACAGAACACGAGCAGAAGACGAGAAGACACAAACTGTAAGTTGGGGTTCATAAGGCCTTGGGTCCGGTAACTCAGTCCTGTCATCGAGAATCATCGAGGTGACAGCCTTTTCCATCCGTCCGAAGGGTCGTATTGAACGATGCTCTATTCCAGTCTCATTCCACCACGTCGATTGAGAACTTCGTCAATAGTATGGAAGAACCGGAGAAGAGGCTGCCATCTGAATCGGCAGGCGACGAAGACCATGTTCCTGGAACATACCCCAGTCTTTCCTCGATTTCTGTGGGGCTCAACGGTCGGCATATCATTATAGGCACCCTCTTCCTTGCCTTCTGCTTTGTTCTATCCTCGGTTTCCGTATTCTTTGGCGATAACCCCCCTCCGTCTGGAAGCTATTTCAGGACAATTCTGGGACCTTCCATTTCCAACTGGCTAGGTATCTGGCGTCGCGATGAGTACCGGCGCCAAGAGTGCTGGAGTAGGCATCGGAACAGCTGGCCTGGGTACCCCAATAAGCCAAGCGCCTGCCCTGTGTCTCTCCCAAATCTTCTCACGCACAGGCCCGTGCAACCTGGTCAAATCCCTGCTCGAGTCCAGGAGGCATTGGATTCGCTACATAAGTATCTTATCCTCCAGGCGCACACGAATCGGGACATTGATAGCTTGGCTGTGGCCGTCGTAACGCCCGCTGGAGCCATCTTTGAGCGAGGATACGGCATCCTCAGAGCAAATGATACTTCTGGGAAGCAGTACCCCGTGGACAAGCATTCCGTATACAGGATTGCAAGCGTCTCGAAGATTTTTACCGTGTTCGAGACCCTGCTATTGAGGGAGAAGGGCGTTCTCGAATTGTGGGTGCCTTTGAATTCTGCCTTGATTTATCTTTTCTGATGCTTAGTTCTCCCTCCCGTTTTCAAGCGATGATCCAGTGGAAAAATACATCCCTGAGTTCAAGCCTCCAAGCGCGGAAAGGGACTGGCCTGACTACCTCCGTGGCCGGGACGGCTACCTCGAAGACGAGGAGTATTCCGGTAGATCTTCACGCATTACTCTGCGCCAATTGGCTAGCCACACAGGAGGTATGTTTGGGAAACTCGCGTGGAGTACAGACGCTGATGTAGATGTGCATGGACAGGCCTTGGACGCGATTATCCTACTCTCAATCTTACGGAATGGCCGTTAGAGCCAGCAGACTTTCCCGAGCTAGCGACTGGTAGGAACTCTTCGAAGGATGCAGTCCTTGGAGGAACAACAGAGTACCCCTTGATCGACTTGCCTTACTCATTTCCAGTTTACTCCAATGCTGGCTTTGTCTTACTCGGGCTAGCAAACGTCGCTGCGAATCTGAAAGCTAATGGCGAAGGGGAACCCCGAACACACAAGGAACTTATCAAGCGGGATATTTTCGACGCCTTTGGACTGAACAGCAGTTTCTTCCGTCTTCCATCTGATCAGGATCTGAAAGATCACATCGCAATTCCGGCAATGGATCCTACGTGGGCGGTACGTACCATTGCAGAAAGAGGTTCACAAGCATATGCTGACTACCTGTCGCAGGACTCGAGCTTTGGGGACGCTGATGATGCCGCTGGGGGACAATACAGCTCTCTCGCAGACCTCGCAAAGATTGCTCAGGTGTTCCTCTCGCCCAAAGCACCAACCAAGGAACACAGGTTCCTGCCATCGCTCATGCGTGAATGGCTTCGGCCTACCCATGTATGGTCCAACGGCAAGGAAGGTGTTGGTGCACCATGGGAGATTGACTACCTTCACATTCCACAAAGTCAGCGAGGTGTACAAGGGTCACCTTACTTTCCCGACAACGGCGTTCAGTATGACATGCTCCACGACGGACTACCTGGAGGCTTCCAACCACCTTTCCCCGGCCGCTTCCCGGTCTACTCCAAGTCGGGGATCCTCCCTGGCTACCGATCTCTCTTCAGTTTGAACCCAGAGTATGGGTATGGCGTCGTGGTGCTGTCTACGGGAACAGACCCGAGACCAGCAGATATTATGTACGAAACTATACGCCGACTGCAGCCTCCGATGGAAGAGTTCCTTCTGAAGCAGGTGGAGGAGGCGTATGCAGGCACCTGGGAAGCGGCAAGGGCGAGGCGCGCCTGGTGCCGGTGACGACAGCCAGTGCTCGGGATATAAGAGAAACTTGTCTAAAGACTACCACCATCCAAACACACCAGATTATCAACGATGCTTGCTTTGAGGAGAGCCGCTGCCACTGTTTCTGCCCGCCGTGTTGCGACCCGCGCTTACTCTGTCGGGAGAACTGAGGGTTCTGTTGCCGAGTCGAGGGGTTTCAAGTGAGTCGCTGCATTCCTAGCTTTTGGGGTGGCCTAATCGTCTTTCTATTTTCACAGTAAGAAGGAGAAGGCCCATGAAGGTATGCAAGGCGATGGGTAAACCGCATTCGTAGCTCATGCGGTGTTTCAGACCAATATGTCAAGCAGCACGAAGCTGACCAGCTCAAGAAATTGAGGGACTCGGTGAGCGCCCTTGTTCTTCTCTCGCTACAATTTGTTGACCCTCTGGTATTTAGATCAAAGACAAGGCCAGCGAGCTTGAGAAGCTCAAGGCTCAGGAAGCTGAGCTTGCGAAGAAGCAGGCTTAAACATTGCGTTGTATGTTTTCTTGTTTATCCCGCCTCCCAGTACGCCAAGCTCACACATGGTTGAGGTGATAGGTTACGAATACCGACTGAGGGAAAACGGACCCTGCTTCCGCTTTTCGATAACATCCATCTGTTTTCTGTACCAAATATTCATTCGCATTCACTCTACTACGGCCGGGGGACCCTGCTGAAGCTGGCGTCAAGGAACCTCTCCTCTAGCTACTCCTCTTGGGGAGATCTTCAAGAAGGCACAACAGACATCCACGCTTTACCCCGTCCATCCCCGCCTACCCGATTGCTGCGTGCTTCCGCCTGTCCTTGCTCATGACGTCTTCCATCGGCGTCACCCGCCGCGCCGTTTTGAGGCTCACGGCCAGAGTCAAAGAAGTCAAAGGAACTCGCGAAATATATACAGCGGACAGGACGCCGAGCGAGGCAGTCTAAGCACACCGGCCAGGCAAAGTCGAGGTTGGTCTGGACGAGGTTCCGGAGCCGGGGTTAGGTGTTGGGTGATGCGCCTTCCGCCGTCACGAACACCGCCGCTGGTTCCGCGCTAGTTACCCTTCTCTTGCGTTTCACGAACGTCTACGGTTCCTCCATTCCCACCTGGTACCTGTTGTCGACCGTAGCAACATAGTGCAGGACGTCGCATGGATGGTGAAACTCCCATGTTATGATTGGGCCCATGAAGTTGAAGGTCGCGGCTTCATTTCATCATGGACTTCTCCCACTCCCAGAGATTGTATGGTGGCTCATTGTGTGTGCGTGCAGAGTTTCAGCCCCAGAGAACCTACGAGGCCAATAAAGTTACCCATACTTGTCGGTGCGTACTCGTTTCATACGTCTTCAAAGCGACTGTGCTTATTCCTACATTGAAGGTTCAAGCTCATTGGATCTCATATACCCGAATCGCAGCAACTGCTACCCGATTCTTCTGCCCGGTGCAGCCTTTTTCGGGTCCAGTCAGTGCTTGTGGCGTCTTTACTGGACATCGCCATCTGCCCATGTCTCCCGGCCGCATTCACAGTATTCAGGTGAAGGGTAATA
This sequence comes from Coprinellus aureogranulatus, assembly GCA_027627275.1. Taxonomy (NCBI): domain Eukaryota; kingdom Fungi; phylum Basidiomycota; class Agaricomycetes; order Agaricales; family Psathyrellaceae; genus Coprinellus; species Coprinellus aureogranulatus. Next base: position 9,409 of record JANDKE010001309.1, read on the forward strand.
AGAGGTGTGAATTGTGGAGATGAACGGTCATTTCCGGGAATGTCACTGGACTCGAGCGTCACGATTCTGAATTGGATATGTTTCTGCATGTCTTGTCGATGATCCCGAGATACCCTCGCTCCCCGCCGGTCCAATTACTCTCCATTGGCCTCGCAGAAAACATCCTTCCGTCATCGAGACTCGACGGACACGCGCAGGCATTATTGCATGGGATCGCAGCGCGCCACAGCAAGGGCCAAGCAAACGCCTTGAGTCGGGTCCTTCATATTCTCCTGGCCTTCACCTGGCACATCCCGCACTTCATGCATGTTTCTGTGGTATGGTCGGAGTTGAGAGGGGTGTGTCTGGCTGAATGGATCGAAGTTCATCGATCGAAAGACGGTAGGCTGTGCAAAAAGCGTTACATTGTCATCCTTTTCCAATGCTTCAGAGAACCACGTTGAATGTAGATGTTGGTGTGTGCTTCTCGTGTACGATGCAATCTGATTCTAACTGTACCCCTTGGCAGGACGGTGCCATTTTTGGACAATGACACACTTGCCTTCGCCGAGCATCGGTTTGCTCGTCCTTCTGCCCAAGGGCAGGTCCATCGACGATCAAAGACCAGAGTTACTCGGTACTCTGCAATTAAACGTCCACGGGATCCTTCATTTGCGGGCGAGGCGATGCGGTATCATGCACCATGCATGAGCTGTAGTGCACTGCCGATCCTAGTCGCGTGTTTTGTGTAAAGCTGGTGCGGTCATCTCCGAAACCCTTATAATTGGAAGCTCACAACTAACTTTGCGCAGTCCTCCCACTACACACCCGACCTAAGTCATCCTGGGCTCGTACCCTGAGAAGGAGTGGAATTATCGATGCCTCTTCAACCGAAGGTGCGTGGACGGGCGGTACCGATGCACTGGAGTCTAAACAAACTGCAGCCATGGAAGTGCGGCCAGGCCCACCGTTACCCTCTCCCTGAGCCGACGGCCGATCCTTGGGCTCAACTGTTACAGCCTCTTCGAATAAAGGATGCAGAACGATGTAATTTGTGGAAAGAAGAAGTGTCTACCAACGTAGTCGTTGTGCGTTTGCTATTACTTCAGGCATCGCAGTCATTTCATTTGCGCTGATTATATTGATATACAGGCGAGCTTGTTCTCTGCAGTTGTCACCGCATTCCTGATTGAATCACAGAAGGGTTTACGAAAGGATCCAGGACAGGCCATGCTCGAATATCTCGTCGCCAGTAAGATCAATGAAACTGCAGCCCCGTTTTCCCTGACCAGCTTTCCCCCGCCTGAGGCTTCCGACATACGAATCAACACGCTATGGTCTCTCAGTCTCGTCCTCAGTATCACCGCAGTGCTGATGGGAACGACAGCCCTCCAGTGGGTCAGAGAGCACCAGCAGGATCGTGGGTACCTTGATTCTCAAATCGCATTCTCCCTCCTTCGAATGCAAGCCGAGGCGCTGGATCGATGGCTCGTCCCTCAGACCTTCACATTCATCTCTTTGCTCCTCCCCATCTCCGGCATCTTATTTCTCCTGGGACTTATTGAATTTTTTTGGAAAATAAACAGTACCATCTGCATATGGGTTGGAGTTGCTGTGGCCCTGGCTCTCCTCTTCATGGTGTTTACCACCGTTCTGCCAACCTTCCAAGCTATCCTTCTTTTCCCGGCCACTCAAGTACGCCGGCCGCGCTCGCCGTGTCCATACAAGTCTCCCCAAGCGTGGGCCTTCCATAACCTTTGTTCTCCAATTGTCAAGGCCATGAAGCATGTACTCGGCGAACAATCCGACAAGTACTTGCGGATAAACGCCCAAAATCTGCTGTCGGACAGGACCAGGGACTACTGGGTCGACACATTACCCCATGGCACCGGCATCCTGTTTCGCCACGGTCGGAGGGATTCGTGGTTGGAGCACGGAGTGGCGTGGCTATACCAGAGGGACTTCGACTATATGGCTCTCGACAGCTATGTCGACAGATCACACCACTACCAGAGGCTACCCATACCTCTCTACGACACAATTCGAGGATTGCTGGAAGCGAAGAAAGCGGCATTCTTGACGCATACCGACTATACGGATGTTGACCACGCCGTAGGGATCATCTTAAGCACCAATGAAATGCAAGGGAGGCACGGGCCATACGGGCGCCTCTTAAGCCGTCTTACACTCCGCGAGCCACTCGAATTCGGAATACCGCCTGAAATTGTGGTAAACGACTTCGAGGTACTCCAAGACGAAGCCACCCTCCGCCTGCTCCCGGAATAGTAGCTTCGATAATATTCCTTCTGGCGCTGAGAAGAGGGCACTAGAAATATGCGTTCGGTTGACGCAGTGGATGTACGGACAAGATGAATCGAGAGTGTATGAGCGGTCCCGAGACCCAGAGCGCTATCGCCCTGCCCAGAACCTGCCCATTCAATGGATAACCTACGTTCTCAAGAAGGTTGAAAGGGGTCAAGTCGCCGCTACCGGTGACAGGGCCATTGACTCTGACTGCGTCAGCAGTAGGTCGTCGTTGTAGCTCTTATTTGTGGATCAGATCGTTGACTGGGGTTCTAGATATTCGATACCAGATACGCCTCACTCTACTCAAGTTCTTCGAGCGCGTCAAAGACCTAGACCGTGATGAGATGGTATCTGGGAGCACGATGGATTACAACGAGTATGCCAGTCGCTTTCTAGGAGCAGCGGCCAAAATACTCGAACCGGACGAGGGCCAGGACTTCTCTATATGTGCCGACATCGTCGAGATCCTTCAGCGAGCCGGTTCGACGATCTGCGGCTACCAAGCAGCACTCGTCTTCTGCCATGTCATATTTGCCAAAGCAAGGTCTATGACCCCCTCCCTTCGCCAACTGGTTGGTGCTCTGCAGAAGTTTGACGAGGAGTTTGAAGAAGGGCTCACTGGGCATCTCCCATTGCATTTTCCCAAAGTGAGCTGGGGATATTTTCTGCAGAAAGCCAAGGATTTAGGTATGGAAGATATCGAAGTAAACTCCCGCGATAGTAGGTTTTACACGCCTTCTGAGCGCTCTTTCGATCGTAACTCCTATTGCGTTGTTAACGTGGTCCCTCCTGCCCCCACTGGACCTTTCCTGGGTACCGTATAATTTTATCCCAGCTTATGTATTCTATGCGAAGGGCAGCGGTTCGTACGAAGTTCCTGATATACAGTATTACTACTACCAATGAGCAAGGGGCCAAGAAGCATGGGAAGTCGAGGCTACATATGCATCCTCTGCGGCTCCCACATCGTGAGTATTTGAGTAGTCGGTGTCGCCTGTACATGGGTTGCTCCAAGTCCGAGTCCGCAGTAGGGATACGTTGTGAGTACGCGCTCAAAGCTCGAGTATCCTGTTGAATTTGAAATGAGTCCGCTGAGTCTCCGCCAATTCTCCGGCCGCTTCTTGCCGTCGGACTAGTGTCGGACTTCAAAGCGCCAGAGCAAATTGACACGTGATCCAATTAATTGGCAGCGCGCCAGGGCGCTGGTCGCGTCTTTCCCCATTACCGCTTGGTCAAAGCGGCAAAATGGGCCTCTTGGATGACTTTGACAGGTCTTTCAGTGCTGAGGCACAACTGTCTCGAGCCGGGGAGCTCGGCATCCAACCCCTTCTCCCTCGCCCTTCAAGCTGCACGCGCTCGTCAGGTAGAACAGCTGGCAGAAGGTACGTTGTTGCCGCCATTCACCGAATGAATGCTTAACTATGACAGAGGACGATAGCGATGACGGAGAAGGAATAGCCGCATCTCTTCTCGGCTCTATTCCAGCTATACCCATGCCTGCTCGTAGTCACGGAGACTTCCACATCAACTATGACAAGGAGACCCCTTTACGTGCAATCGACATTGGAGGGCCTAACCAGGAACAGAGGTGCGTTTTTCATCCTCTGGCTGGAATAATAACTCAATTCTTACAGGATAGCAGAATTTGTATCCAAGGAGATTGATAATAATACTCAGGGCTTGGACGTTGCGAACGCGAGGAAGTACTTAGGGCTCAAAGAGTATGCCGCACGTTAACCTCGCCGTGCGCCGCGTTGACTCTTTCTCAGCAAGAAATCTATCCTACCTGGGACAGAGTTTCGCCTCCTGGACCACCAAGCGATTGGTGTAGCTTGGTCAGTAGTTCCGGGGCTCCACGGTCCGCACACTGACGGCGAATTAGGATGGTGAAGATGGAGACTGAGAGGAAGGAGAAGGGCGGTATCCTGGCGTGAGTTGTATCTTATATTCCGCCCTTCGAAGTGCTCAATTTCTTGGTATAGCGATGATATGGGTCTCGGTATGTGTCATGTCCGTATGGCTGCCTCAAAGCTTATCCACCGCCCTAAGGGAAAACGGTTCAAATGATCGCGCTTATGGCCAAGAACCAGCCTACGCCAAATGACTCGGACAGGTCAACTCTCATAGTTGTTCCCGCCGCCCTCATGCAGCAGGTGTGGACCCCAACGTTTGCCAGACTTGACCCGTATTCATCAATTTCAGTGGAAGGACGAAATCGAGACCAAGACAAACGGCCTCTTTGAAGCTCACATTCATCACGGCAAGGATAAACTGAAGAAGTCATCCCAGGTCAGGAAGAAGGACGTCGTGATCACATCCTACCAAACGCTTTGCTTGGACTTTGGCACTCCCAATGATGTTGAGCCCGACGAGGAAGCTGAATGGCTGGCAAAGAATGGGTGAGTGTCAGGTAATGGGCGCGTCGTTCCGAGCTACTCTGACATGGATGGCAGAGGTGTCCTTGCTCGAACTAAATTCTATCGAGTCATCGCCGACGAGGCCCAGTTCATTCGTAACCGCTCGACGAGGTCGAGCATAAGCATGGCCTATGTCCGCGCCAAGTACAGATGGATGCTGACTGCACACCTGTCACCAACACTCTGGCAGACTTATATGGTCTGCTGCGTTTCGGCAGGTTTGAGCCTTGGAACGATTGGCCATCATTCAACGATCATATCGTATGTCGTTCTTTGCTTTTTCTTGTCGCGAAGTTCTGAAACACTGTCCAGGCTAAAGTGCAAGTTGAAGATGCCCCGCTCGCTGGGCAACGTGCACAGGTGATCCTCAAGCCTTTGCTGCTCCGCCGTACAAAAAACTCCACGTTGGAGGGAAAGCCCATATTGGAGCTTCCTGTCAAAGAGATCGAGCTCGTCAAACTCAAATTCTCGCCTGAGGAACGGGATGTGAGACTTGCTGAGCGCTTTCACCTTTAAGACCGCCTACTCACTGAGCCCAGATCTATGATTCGTACGAGAGCCGGGCGAAGATCAAGCTCAACAAATTCATCCGGGAAAGGACCTTGGTTAAGCAGTGAGTAACTTTCTGTCTACTGACCCGTGAATGCAACTCATGAGTCCTCTGTTCAGCCACCACTTTGTCTTGGTAAGACGATTTCTGTTGAGCAGCGCGACGAACCTAACTGAAACTGTGCAGGTTATGATCCTGCGTCTACGACAACTTTGCTGCCATCCTAATCTCATTCTTGTAAGCCCGTCGCTTCTTGCTGAGTCTGCGTGACCTGATTTTCTGTCAATCAACCAGGGAGAGGATGGAAACTATGAGGACGTGACAGCGACATCCGGAGACGACCTCGTTAAAGAGATCGGCCGCGCCCGCCGGATCCTGGGTAATGCATGGGTGCAGCAGAGGAAGCAGGAATTCCTCGTTAAGGCTGCGGCGACTGAGATCCTGGACTTCCAGGACGAGGAGGAGGATGCGGAGGCCTCCGCTGCATGCTGCCCTGAGTGTGGCGAAGGTACGAACGTACCGTCTCCG
>JANDKE010000131.1:0-36774 GCA_027627275.1 Coprinellus aureogranulatus
CAAGATATCACTGATTCCATGAGTGACTGGGGTCCTCGTCTCGCCGTTCATTGCTCAACCATAGCGATTGAACTTGACTCTTTTAACGCCTCAAGTTCGTGAAGATCCTCCTATCTCGCCGACCTACACGACAGGATGCATGAACTCTTCATGGGAATACTGAACAAACTTCTGGGGTCTCAGGTCTCCACCTACTTCCATCTCCCTTCTGGTTCCGCTTTGCGTTATCGCTTCCCATCGTCATGTTCGAGCGCGAAAGGGGACATCGAGCATGCACATGCGCCAGTTCCACGGTAGCCAAGTTGGAGGTGGCGTCGGCGAGCGCCTGAGCACTCTCACGAACATGACAAGATGACTGATCCGGTACTGTGGCTGTCTTGTGAAGGATATCCCCCCCCCCCGCCCTCACCAGTACTGCATGTAGTGAGAGTTGTCCAGGAAGTACATTCGCAGAAAGTTTAGGCGAGTTAACACACACAGCAACCATTGACACACCCACTGGCTTTTTTGGAGTGCTCTCTGCTTCGATTTCACACCTGATACCTTCGCTGAATTGACCTGCTTTGCTTTCCCAGAGGCGTTGTCGGCAGATGCGAATGTACCAACATGTTACGTTGCTCTCAGGGGCTGTGGTAATACTGATTTCTTTTTACAAGGCTCCGGTGACCCATGCAAGGCCCAACATCTCCCAGCATGGCAGCCCCAATGAAGTCGGGAACCTCGTGTCTGTGACTTGGGTGAGATGGCGAAGCTCGACAAGCACCGCTGTCACCGGGTTCTGCTTCCCCAGGCCAATCGGGGATCCATAGGCAATTCTGGATCTTCTTTTCATTATCCCGTGCAGCGAGCTCGTTCACATAGTCAAGTCCGGGGTGTGGTAACGCCCAGGTACGGCTGGATATCTCCTTGAGAATATTTATTTGCACCCTTTCGGTTTGAGGTTTAAATTTGGTTGGAAGATTGATAAGAGGGAGGATTCACAGCAGGCTTCCGCAGGTTCGATACCCCGCCCTCCCACCTCACATACCGTCTTCCCTCGTCCTTATCCCTTTTCTCCTGGGTCATCATGGCGGACTATGGCTCGGCGCCGCCCACGGATCCGAATGACCCAGCTGCAATTGCATTGCAAAAATACCTGATGGACTCGCAGTTGTACTATCCCCATCGCGTTTTGGGGTAGAGGTATTTAGTCCGACTTTAATCCTGCAGAGCATTTGACGAAGGGAATCGTTGTAGGCTGTGTTCTACGGCCTGTATGCATCCCTCTTCTTCGCTACTTGCAGGATCCTGCTCAAGAAGAGGGCAGCCGACTACTTTGCCTCCAAGGTGTTCTTGATTTGTGGCTCTATGATTTTCATCCTCGCCACGATACACAACGGTGAGTCCCGAGNCCTTTTATTCATGTAAGTATCTNNACTAATTCTGGAATCATAGCCATATCGTTGTATAGGTTATGCCGGGGATACGTCAACGTTGTGGTCCCNCCNTCTCCAGTCATGTACTACTTTGAATTCGCTCGCTGGGATAACTTCTCGCATTTGGTCATCCTCGCGATTGCGACCTGGATAGGCGACGGACTCGTCGTAAGTAACTGTCGGACTGGTTCAGCAACCAGAAAACAGGNCTAATGCACTGTTNCAGATATACCGTTGCTTCCTCATCTGGCGCAGGAACTACTGGGTCGTGGTCTTGCCTACTCTATTGGTGGTTACNAGCATGGGTGANTGCTNCTCGCTCTCGTTATATGGCTGCAGCNTTGACCTCTCTTTTTCAGCGACCACATTCGTCAACTGGGCCTATTTCCAGAATCCTCAAAATTTCGANATGGCGAAGCTTCAACCCGTCTTCAACCTTACATTCCCTCTGAACTTGGCGCAGAACGTGCTCACCACCGGCATGATNGCGTACAAGATTTANATGCAGCATAGACAGACNCGCGCTTCAGGCCTTCAACTTTCAGCGGCTGTCGACCTCGTCACNATCGTNAGGATNATCGTCGAGAGTGCCGCAGTCTACACATTGGTCGTCACCATTATCATCATTCTTTTCTTCATTGGCCACCCTGCNCAGGTCATTCCTCAGCACTCCCTNCCTCCAGCAATTGGTNCGGACAGAATTTCACTTTTTANACTNTCGTATGCGCCTGACACGACCAACCNTAGGGATCGTTTTCTCTTTGATCGCGGTGCGAACCCATGTTACCAGGACGGAATCGTCGAATGCGCGGGGCACTGGGGGCCTGCCGTCGAACTCNTTCTATCCTACATGGGTNTCCGACCACCCCGACCANGCCCGTCGTCAACTGAGCGTNCCCATCACGGTGACCACAATCACAGACCGGCATGATTCAGATATAATGATGAGCCCTGTTAAGTTACGTTCGGATTCCCTCTCGTCTCCTATGAACAACTCGGACAAGAGTTTCGGTCCTGAGATGAAGGTGTGAGGGTCGTNATTCTTGTTGTTGTACCATTGGACCCATGCCAGGGACTGTTGACTGTATCTTTTATACCACTGCCCTNGAACCTTTGCTGTACCTGTGTATCACAAGCATTCCTGCCCCATNGGCAACCGCCTCNAATGCGGCCNTTCTTCCTCTGTAGCCATTACATAGACCACTGATCATAAGATCAGGAATACCCAATCTTACGACCTTGACGCAATCCAGACATTCAGTGCCGTTCTTGCCAACGATCAGGCCTCGTCCAGATCCAGCGGGAAGCAAGTGTTATCCATGAGGTACAATTACATACATTCGGGAATTCGGATCGTCCTTACTTTCATGTATCTACCAGCCTGCTTGTCCAGTACCACCACCAGCGAGGTTCTGCCCTTGTGGGTGCAAGTTCCCTGGGTGGGCACCGTGAGCGACCGCGCGCTCGCGTCTAATACGTGCCTCGTGCTCTAAGCGCTCGGCCTCTGATAGCTCCGCTGCTTGGCGCTTATACGCTTCCGCCTCGCTACAAGGAGCCCAGATCAGTGAACCACGATAACTCTCGGCATAACAATGGCTTACTATTGCTTCTGCTCCCCTTTAGCCTTCAACGACTGACTTCCCACAGCTGTTCCGACAGCTGCCTCGACCTTGCCCGTGAGGCGGCCGGTTCCAGTGCCAGAGGTGTGACCATCATGGTTGATGGTGGACGCAGGAGGAATTCCCTGGGCATGGTGTCCTTCAGTGTGAGCGGGATCCCACTGCACGGCCATTAGATTTGAAGATGGTCAGTGTTCAGTGGACTCACCGTGCCGTTTTGGCCTGTAGGCCCGAACCCAGTATTGATGGGCGGCTGCTGCGAGCGGCCGGCGAAGCCTCCTGGACCGGAGGCAGCAGGCACAGACGACTTGTCGTAGAAGTCCTCCTGGCCGCCAAACTCGCCCTGCTGGTGACCAACACCAGNACCGTAGTTCTCATGGGCATGGTCAATCATCTGCCAATGTGGCCGTCAGTCGATATAAACGCCCGAGGCATGGACTTCCGGAATATGTCGTACCTCGCGATTGTGACGCTCGCGTTCGCGTTGCGCGCTAGATTTGAAGAGAGGCATTCCGTTGATTTCGAGTTGTATAAATCGGTGGTTTATAAGCTGTTGTAATGGATCAGTAGTAAACAACATAGCGAAGACTCCAATCTTATATACCTTTCTACCTTGTAACTAATCATAGCTTCCCAGCTTATTGTGGACACTTCTGACGCAAGCGTTGGTCCTTCTGTGGAGACCTCGGGGAACTGAGAGCGCTTCTCCACAGTTTGGGCTCCGAGAGGAGCTAGGAGGAGTGGTGGAGTTCGCACCATCGCCCTTCCCTGTCCCAGTACCTATTCCAGGCCCTGGTACGCGTGATGGTGGGGCTCTATCGCGGGCCGCAGTCTCAAGGGACTGAACTGCGGTTGTGGCTTACCGGGTTGAGGGCTGTTGTCATGCAAGAAGTTCGAAAATAGAGCTGTCACGCTAGCCGAGCCTGCCCTGAACCTGAGCGCACACATGGACCCACCGGTCAAATGTTTGATTGCCGCACGCTTTCAACCAACCTCGACCTCCGCAGCTCTGGCAAAGGCATCTTCAAGACCTTAAGCGTCATGGAAGTGTAGACCACTCTATACAAGTCTGGTATATACCAAAGTGCTACGGCACAAGTCTCATTTGACCCTTGCGCCCTCTACTATCCGCTTCGGGTGCACAGTGAGCTGGCACCTATCGCTGTGCGTATACTGTAGTGGTAAGCCCCGTTCTTGGATCTGACCCTCGTGTAGCTCTATTTGGGCTTAGCGGTATGTGGCTAGACCGGATTCTCTTATCGAGCCTTGTCGCCCGCTGCCCCTGCCAGGCCCTTTGTTTCCCTTTATGCATTGAAACAAGCGGGTGTACCTCCCGCCGTCCTCCTTCTAAAACTGTATGGGCACCAGGGAGATGGCGGTTTCACTGAATACTTGTGGCCCGAGACACTGGCGGATGTGCGCGCTGCTATGGCATGGTGCGTTGAACGCGGTTATGAATGCTGTCCCTCCATGCCGCTAGCGCCCCTTCCTCTCTTGCACCACGACCACTATTTCCCGACGGCCTGGGACAGAACACGCCATTTCGGTTCCGCCTTGACCACCCAAACGATGAAATACGGGCCTCGTACGGCTGTTCTCTGGTTGGCACTCCTGACGATCTCGGCGTTCGAAGTTGGAACTGCGCAAGTTATCGAAGGTGCCACTGAGTGCGTTGAAGCTAGGGGCTTTCATTTGTGTCAGAATCTAGCCGTTTCCGGTGCGTACGTTTCTTATCGAACACATCGCCTCTGGGGCTTACTTTACTTCGAATGGTATTATATTATCAGCAACCGGATCGAATTATCAAAGGTCGACCGCGCTCCGAGCGGCGGCTAACTCCATCGCTTGGTCTACTGAATACAGTTGGGAAGGATCGAGTGGGCAGGATGTGAAGAGTTGTATGTTTTCCGCCCTCTCCTACGTTAAATGGACGCTGCGCTCACGCGTAATATTGCTGCCACAGTCGCAAACGTGGAGTCTAAAGCTGCCACAGCACTTCAAGTGAGGTCCCTAAAAATCTGCCCCATAGCCTTGCCATGCTCATGCAATGCGGTCGCCGAATTACATGGATTCAGTTAAACATGTTGCCATACATGACTACGGTCTGGAACTGGAAATACGAAAGCCGTACGGAGTCTCTCAAGGCGGTTGTAGCGTGAGTGCTTCGCCAGCTCGATCGGTGTACGCGTCGCCTGCCTGCGCTGAAACTGAGTCCTTCCTCGCCACCTTCGAATTGACTTTAGGCTCGACATCCAAATTGGTAGCGCGAAGGGGCGTGCCGCTGACAGCAAGGCGAAGTCGTTCAGGGTGTGCGTTGTATCATCGTGCACCATCCGTCCGCGTTTTGTCTCACACTGTAACATCGAAACACCAACAGAAAGATATGGCTAGCAAATGCTGGAAGGTACGCCTCATTACTCAGGCGGATGCCCATCGCCCAGCACTGACTCTGCGAGATCGCGATGCCCACAGAATCCAACCTTTTGGCTCCAAGATCGATGAAGCAGAATGCATTGCGGGATACGATTGGTTCGTCTGGAGAGCGGTCGCAGGCGGCGTCCAGACAATCACATTCGTAAATCAAGAACCCAACGAAGATATCACCTCTTTCGATGGTGACATTGGAGAGTTCATCTGTAGGTTCTTCCTTTCATGCCTACTCCCCACTCTTCTGTCCGGTAGTGCCCAGGCCTTAGCGGCATGTCAATGGGCCCTGCGCCGACCTTCTTCTCGCTTCTTCATCGAATCGCCAGCTTCGAAGTGCTTATCGCGTTGCCTTTTCATTTATTTGCGTTTCTAGACTACCTCATTGAGACCATAAAGCTCCCTGAGACTTACGTGAGTTCATCTTCCTTCTCCTGCTGTAAATGTGACAATCGGGGAGGGCGCTGCGCGATGCTGATACCCTGCATTGGCTTATCTTTCTATTCAGTACATCCAGAGCGTCCAGGCCGGAAATGAAGTCTACGGTGGGACGGCGACCTTCCACACTTTTGTGTTCCAACTTTGGGTCGAATATCCTGCTGAATAGGTGGGGCTGTGGGCTTCCCTACGATTGTGGTATCTTGTTTGCTTAAAGGATCCCAGAATGGAGTCGAAGCGGGTTGTCGAGTTGGGACTACTCAACCACTGTACTGTACTGAATTGTACGAATACTGGGAATGGAAACATTGGTCACTTCGAACGGGTCTGGACAGGCAGGGGCGTGACGGGGACGTAAAGTTGGGGGTCGAGGCAGGCCAAGGAGCACAATGCGACATAAAGATATTAGAATAGATGCAATGAGGTTGTGGCCACTACTGCCCGTGCGTGTATCTACGAGCAGGAGCAGCAAATGAATGAGATGCGAGCATAAAAAAGAGAATTTGGAAGTCGAAGAAGGGACGAAGGGAAAGGCAAATGCAACGGAACATTCAGTACAGGTAAGGAACAAGGCACTCCGGCGCCAAACCCAGGCTCGGTGAGAAACTTTCCACACCCTTCTGCATTGGGTTGGTGTAGGACAGCTCAAGCTTCAGACCTGTCGCGTCAAAACCACAATCTTCCACCTTCAATTCTCCCTTCTCCAAAAGCTCGAGAGCCTTGACAATGTCCACCCCGTTGACCGCACTGTAGTCCACATATGCGGACTTCTCCGGCCGTGGTCGCTTGAAGGAAACGTGGACCTTGCGCAGAGGTGCGATGCCGAGCTTGTACATGGCCTCGCTTCGCCTGGCACGGATGAAGTCGAACAACGCATCCTCCGTGAATTCGGGCGAGAGGAACTTGCACGATAGAGCGCTCAGATTGGGGCAGAGTGTTGTCACTGTCGGATGACTGCTTCCTGCTTCGAAGGCGACGCGAGGAGTCAGTTTGGCCAGCAACACATTGTTGAACTTGGCTGAGGCCGGGACACGCTGCGCGTCGTACTGGTGCACTACAAAGGACCTGACGCGGGGGTTGGAGGAGAGGGAGAGATGGGAAAGGTTGGGGACGAGGGAAAGGGATTGGTGGATGTCTTGGGCGGTGAAGCAGGGGTAGTCAAAGGTGAGCTTCTGCACCATCGGTCCGCATGTCTTCAAGAGCGTCACAAGGGAGGTGAGCTCTTCCTCATACGGTGGCATGGAGGATGTGAAGACCACTTCTTTGAGTTTGGGGACTTCGAGCTGGCTGAAGAAACCGGTAAGGGGTGCGCCTTCGTGGATGGAGAGGTGTTCAAGATGGTGAAGGGGAATGGAAGAAGGGATGTCGTCGTCCTCTGGGTTGAAGTTGAACTGATTGGGGAGGGTGGAAGGGGAGAAGAAGCTGTTCTGGACGATCACAAGGCGACATCTCACAAGGAGAGGACAACTTGAAAGGAGCTTGAGAGCGTCCGTGGGCGTGAACTCTAGAGTTCCTCCCTCGAAGTTCCTCGCAGCTGCACCATCGAAGTAGAGCTCTGTGAGTTGCGACCAGTTGATGGGGAGGGATAGGGGTGCTTCCGGGATGAGTTTGAAGTGGAAGGAAGTCAACCTGGGCGCGGACAGCAGGCCATCAGGAGGAACCGGGCGGTATCGTGCAAGGGTTGTTGAAGGGGGTGTAGAGAAGGGGTTGCAGGTAACCTTGATGTGTTCGAGGTAAGGGACCGACTGCGAAGGAAGTGCTAGTAGATCGCTGATGTGGGGGTGCGCTGCGAGGACCTCGATGCGTTTCCACTGGCGCGAGAAGGAGATGACGATATCCATGATGGATTTGATCATGTCGTTGGCTACATCAGCCTCCGCCGAGTTCCTTCGCCCCTCCCATAGCGTGATCGAGAGCGAGAGCTTGCAACCAGCTGCCCTTGTCAGCCATGTCCTAATAATGTCCCGACGCTCCTGCATCTTGAACTCCCATCGTTGCACTGCCTTCGTATACGTCTGGCACTCTTCGTCGGAGAGTTCGGGTGGAATTGGGGTGGGGTAAGGGGGGATATGAGAAGGGCTTCTGGGGTCGATGGGGAATAGGGATGTGTAAACTGGCCCAGAGTCGAGGCATCTTGAGTGCAGCGGCTCTCCAATCCCGACACACATGCGTCAGAAGGATGGGAGCCTGCTGACTCGACATCACGCCATTGTGCTTTGTTGGCAGACATCGGACGAATATGCACTGCAGGATTTCGAGTGGCACTCGGCGAATGGGTGATAATACTGCTTCATGGTCGTCGATGTACTTCTGGTAAACTTGTCGTTCCCTTTGGAGACGTTCGAGCCTCTGGGTAATGCGGTTAATTTCCTTATCGACGTCTTCAACATGGGCGCGCGGTTCGGTCAGGAGGTCGCGGATGTGGACAACGTCGCTATCAGAAGGTATGTAGTTGGTCCCCAGCCGGTTGGCAAAGGGAGAGTGCAGGGCACGGTCCATGAGGATGGGGGGAGGGACGGGTGGTCGTCGTCGACAGCGATGAGGTGGGGTGAGAGCTAAGAATGGGGGGGCCATCATCAGGGTTTGGGGTGTTTATGAATCTGTCGTGAGACGCGCCGTTGGACGGGGTCCAGTTAGCCTGGTACGGCCTAATCTTGGCAGCCCAAAAAGGCAATGTCGTCGGTGTCCGTTGGCGCTCGGGTACCATATCAGGAAGTTTCGTAGAGTGTGGATAGACGCCGAATCACGCGCAGCTCGGGACAACGTGTTTCTCCGACTCCAGGCCTCAACCTTGAGTGACAGGGTAATGCGAGTGTGGCNTCGCCAGGTCGGACCATGAACGAAAAAGCGACTCCTATCTGCTAATCTGCGCCACGGGTGCACTTCGGGAAGGAATATTGATACAAACGACCCAGGGCAAAGAAGCAGCTGGGCTGGATCTACTCAGTGGAAATAATGACTTCTTTGACTCCTAGAAACGTCAGCAGGGGTTTGGTACNATGGAAATATTGGAGTAAGACCTCTTTGATGACAGAAGAAATCGCCTAAATGACTGCGTCATCGCCATGGACCCTGGCGGCATGCTCGTGTAGGGTCGTGTATGTCAAACTTGCCTTGTTAGTCGTCTCGGCNATGCACCCTCGGACGTAACGGTGCAAGCGGCAAGTCCCCAACAGGCAAATCTNCCCGCTGCGGACGCTTGAGCNCAGGAGGCACGCACCCCGAGAACCAAGGTCAGTCTAGCTTAGTTTTAAGCTCGCNCCTGAAATGGGAAGTGCCTATCATTAGTGGAAGACCGAGTCATTTAGAACCAATAAATACCGCGACTTGCGTCCTGCGCGAAGCTTTGCAGGCGTCCCTGCCTTGAAAGNGGCAAGGTATGCCCCAGAGCATAGCGGATCGATCAAGGAAGGAAGCGATAGCATGCACATATAGCGTGATTCTGCAACTATGGTGCGACAAAGCTGAGACTTGTATCGCAAAGCCTTACCCNAAGCCATGCATGGTCTTCCGAAGGGATCGCCAGCGAAAAAAGAGAAGACAATACAGGACCTGGTAGTGGTACAAGATCAAGAGCCTCGTGCCTCCCCGTAGGTTCGGACGCCTTGTTTGCCATCGCCCCGCAGGACAAACACCGGGCAAGTCGAAATTCTGCACGCGTTCCGCGCCAGCGCTCACCGTTTCCCCGCTTTCCTGGTCGCAATACCGTCGCGTACAGCGTCGGTGACATCTCTCGGCAACAATGGCGGCGACCCTGGCCGCAAGGAAGTCAGTACGGAGGTTTCTTACCCTCGAAACCGGAGAACTCGTGCAGGCGTTCCAAACCAAATACTATGGACCTCTACCGGAGTTGAAGGACGCTGCTGGAAAGCCTCTCGACTCTTCAGTAATGCAGTTTTACAACCCATTCATCCCTCGTCTAAACCCCAAAACGAAACGATGGGCACCCCCAAAGTACTCTCTCCGACGGCAAGCAGTCTTGGTGAAGCAAGCCAAAGCTGCCGGCCTGGTACACTTGCTCCCTCCTGGTCCCAAAACTCCTATCCTCGATCCGACGAATCCGACAGTGCAGAAGTATAACCCCCGGTTTGCGGCCGCTGCTCAGCACGCATTCAGAGTACATGAGGCACGCAAAGAGATAAAGCCGGGAAAGGCAACTCTTCCCGTAAAGAAGGAGGAGACCAAGGATTGGACGGATGGCACCCTTCCCGGGAACAACAAACTCGACAAGCCTATCTACTGGGAGGGNAAGATTGACCTGAGGAAGAAGGCCGGAGCTACGCTGGGCACCAAGCTTTACTCTGGCAAGAGGCGGATGTTCAAGGGTCACCAATGGGAGCGGCAGAAGGAGCAGAGGGAGAAGAAGCGGGCTATTCTGTTGCGCGACATGCCCAAGAGGATAGAGGTCTATAAGAACGTGCGTTACGTTGTGCTTTTCATGTTCGACCAGGCTTCTGACCAGCGGCGTTCAGTACTACAAGAAGAGGCGTCCCGANCCTCTCAAGCCTCCCAAGTCTACGCTCAAGGCTGGCAAACTTCCTTTCTAATTTANTCTATCGCTTTCCATATAATATCACCCGCTTTCGCCCTCCTNCAATTGGTNTTCTGTCTTCNTTCGCTGCTCCTGCCTTCAACGTTGCCGCCGTCAGTGCATACCCGGATCGCCTCTCAAACACCGTCCAACGTTGCACTCGGATTGGGAACGGAATCCAGGAACCAGGGATTGCCAACCANCCTTCCCGTATGTCAGGTGGACAAGTGTGAACCTACCGTGGTTATGGACCCGGGTTCAACCCCTATGNATGGCGGGTTCTGCAGGGTTCTGCAAGGCCTGAACGTCCCGAAGTCTCGTNATACTTGGCACAGCTGATTCTGGATTGGGAGCTGNCAATGGACGATTCCGGGATGCAATTGACAGTCNGGTGTCCNTATCCGTATGCGACGCANTGAATTCAAAANGCGATACCGGGAGACACATGTTGAGGGTACACCAGGTATCGCGAGCGCTGAGCGTCTCNGTTCATGAAACGCTCACCCCCACCATGGACGAGCCCCGCCTTCAGTCAGAAGTCTTCGAGTACCCTGTAAGTATGTCCACATACACAGCCGCAGCTCCTAGNCTGCACTTACAGTAACCTCTGTATGAGTCTCATGGCTGTCGCTCNTATCAACGGGCGAGGGGTATGGGCACAAGCCCAGCCTCAAAACCGAATCTACTTCCGTGAGGATATACGAGAGCAATCGTTGGATACAGGCCTACAAATACAGGGTACGTCGTGTCNTTGATAATTGGTGAAAAGAGTGTACGGTTGGAACAGAGCATGCACGGTCTGAGATATAGTACAAGAGGACNACCGGGTCACCGCGCCTCGAATGTCCGTACAGAGACAGAGACCGGACTGCCCTTTTCCTCTTCCCTCGAGTCTGACCCNTCTTCCANGTCAACATCCATNGTCACCTCNTCTCTGTCCCTGCTTTTNCTNATACTCGTNGGCGACATCATCATCGAGTCTCCCCACCGATGCTGCTCAGTGACCGTCGTCACCGTAATCGGNCCCATATGCGGCTGGAAGTTCCTGTAATTGTTATGNGGNCNNGAGATGGAGAACCGCNCTCCGGACAGCGACGTTGGGCTCGTGGGGGAATTGGCGTTGTTNTTATCGGCATCGGTGACCCAGGTGGGGAAGAANGCGTTGGANGCGCTGTANCCGGTNGGTCTCGCGATGGAATCGGTACGCGCTACGTGCGTCCGAATCGCGATGAGGCAGAAGACNATTCCTGNTGGNAGTAAGGTGAGTATGATGTACGTTATGCGCTCACAGGGCNAGGAAAGGCAATTCNATCAGGGCCTGGNTCCCGCTCTCACTCTCTCGGAGGTTGAGCGGNATNGGAAGAAGGGGACANGAAAGNAGCGGTNGAGGNAAGAGAACTCACCCGTAGTCGGACCCAGCGCNGCCTGGACAATGACTATGGATGGGTGGTTTATGACAAACAGGATGATGATGATAGCTGTCTCGACNGTGTATACCATCGCGCTCTCNACNATGATCCTGATGACCCCGACCANGTCNAGTCCAGCGCTNATTTGGAGGCCAGACCTAACGGTCTCGCGGTGCTGCTTGTAAATCTTCCAGGAAATGAGGCCGGTTGTCAGAACATTCTGCGCGAGGTTGAGTGGGAAGGTCATGAAGAGGATGGGGGTGATCGCTTGTGGTGCGAAGGCGAATGGATGTCGGAACCAGTACCAGTTGACAATGGTCGTGCCTATGGCGAGCNAANTCAGTTNGCCTCTTCAATGGCGCCTACGGTAGCGGCGAGAGTGGCAAACAGACTGACCTATGCTGCCAACGAGGAGGATAGTTGGGGCGACGATCACCCATATGTTCCTTCTCCAAATCAAGAAACACCGGTAAATCTACGGTNGAACGTCATGACCTATTCTNGCCTNNACAGCTGNATTNTGGACGTACGACNAGATAATCGCCCAGCCAAGTGATGAGCGCNAGGACNATGAGATGGGCGTAGTTATCCCACCACCGNTAGTCTTGGAAGTACATGAATGGCGCNGGTGGTGAGTANAGTAGTGCATACGCTCGNATGAGTCTGGATATTGACGTTACTGTCGCAGGTGATNGCNGTCAGNCNAGCCCNGGNNGTGGANGGCGTTGAGGGAGCAACTNACTGTTATGTACCGTCGCCAGCATAAAGATTAATACCGTCACAACCAAGAATATNCGNGANGCCACTGTTTCCGCNGGTCGTTTCTTGATCATGATCCTCATCGTGGAGAGGAAGAGGGCGAAGTAGAGGCCTAAGCNAGNANTGNTTGCAGTTNAGCGGTCNAAGCGCCCNAGCTACAGATGGANGGATNATCACCATAGACGATGCCCTGTGTTGCANANGTTTAGCGCTAGAANAACNAGGAAGNTNNAGGGTATTCACCTCNACCCAGAAAGCCACAGGATAGTANATCTGGTACTTGAGGTTGAGGTCGGCGTAATAGGCGTCCAGTCTNGCCTTTTCTTCAGGGTCCATGGTTGCNGGGTCCATGGCTGTGGACACTGAAGCGCATTCAACTCGGCTCGACGCGAGGGTCGGGCCTGTTGAGTGGGCGGTACCAAGGGGTGGTAGGGAGGAGAGCGGCGGAAANGAAAGGGTGAATGAAGGGGGCGACCAGTATCAAACAGAAGACATGTTAAGTCTTCCAGCCCGGCATTTATAATGTACCAGCGAATCTATTGGTGGAGTCAAGGATTAACTTCTGTGAAGTGGGAAGACGGGTCAATTGGTGTATTTTCTCCTGAGGGACACACTTGACGAAAGGGGCAATAAGGAAATCCCACCAAATGTTATTCTTCCGTAACTCGCACGCAGCGTAAGTGTAGGAGGCAACGGATGGGGCTGCAGATCAAGGAGATGGGGTATCACGGAGGTGGAAGACCTTGCCTTGTTGTGGATACAAAAGAGCTTCAGTGCGCCTGGTACCTGGCTGCTCGTCATTCTCATGGTACGCAATCTTCGCCGCCTTGAAATCGTCGAGCCACTCTCGAGAGCAGCCTCTTCTTCAGCGATTTCGAAGAAACTTCCCAAGTCACAGGTGTCAGTTTCAAACGTCATCTGCCCTGTCAATTCACCCGTAACACGGCTACCAAAGCCCAGAAAGACCTCTCCGTAGAATATCCGAGCGGTCAGGCAAACGTACCCAAATACCCCGCAGTGTCACCACAGAACCATAGAAGCGTTGGCAGAAGCTTTCAGGAAGCTACTGTTTAACCGTATCTTACCACCGTAGTTTACCGTCTAACCGCTCCCTAGTACGATTGCGGGGAATGCCGTTAGGCGTTCTGTATTACGCTCGCTTCCGATTAGGTTTGTGCCGTCTTCTTGAACTGCTCGAAGCCGGGAAGCGTCTGGGGCAATGTGCTCGTGAGGTATCTCTGTGTTCTGACCTGGTCTTGTGTCCCCCGTAAAGCTCAAAACGGGCAACGATTGTGCTTGGAACATTCACTGCGGCACTCAGTTGTCAGGATCGTACTCCCGAGAAACATGAGAGAAAACAACGGCCTGCTTGGCCTCACAACACCCTTGGATACGTACAAGATGGGCGATGAGAACGAAGGATGTGACATTCGGCAACCTAGTCTAAATAGAACATCGGGGGTACGTTAGAAGGTAACCGCCATAGAGGACAAAAAATAACTCACCGACTCGGAGGATCCGGTCAAAGACGCTGCTGGTCTAGAGCAAGGGCCGCGAAATGCACGGAGTTCTCTACCCTCTTGCTGGTCGGCATGCTGTAACTCTGCCCACTGCGAAGCTCCACGCTCGAATGTCGTTCGGGATACGATCCCGGCTTGATTCGTGCCTGAGGAACGCTACTGGGCTACTCCAAGGTCTGTAGGGCTTGGTTTGGGCCGCGACACTTCCCAAGGCGATTCCAAGGAGTTAGTTACTCAGTGAGACTAGACTCTGAACTGAGGGCCCACTCCGAAGAATAAGATGACCACCTCTCGAGAGGGCCTGGCAAAACTCCATATGACCATCTGCGCAGGATTTCGATTGAACACACACAGCCAATGGTAGAGGCACAAGAGGAACAAGACATACAACGCGTCGCGAAGCGTGAGTCGAGGGGTTGAGTCTCCGCGCCAGCTCCGCCTGGATTTGTTCCATTCATACTGCTTGACTCCCAACCACCACCATCCTCGTTCCAACCTCACAACTCTTTACCTTTACGTCTATACTACTTTTCAATACCCTCTAAATGGCATCCATTAGACCAGGGGCTCGCAAGCCGTACTCTGTAAGCACCTTTGTACCCCTTCGACTTGCCACAAACTCACCAACATGGCCAATTTAGCGCCCGTCAAGAGGAGGAGCACCTGAAGGCCAGTGGCAACACGACCGATTCAATGGAGGGCCTACCGGACGCAAGGCAGCACAAGTACCTTTCGCTGCCCCCGAGAGGGCCGCCCCTGGAGTTGGTAACAAGCTGGAGGTGTCCAACTTGCATTATGAAGTCACACCCAAAGACCTTGCTGTGCGTAGCCTCGTGCTTCGTTTCAGCCAAACCGAACTGACGTAGTGAACAATAGTCAATCTTTGGTCAGATTGGCACGCTCGTCCGTGAACCACTCATCAGGGTACGACTCGCCGTCGAGCTTTACCTCATCTGAAAGAGAAAGTTTTGCCAACACAATTCCGACCGCTCTTCCTTTTATATGAACTCTCAACGCTCAACTCTCGCCTTGTCCTCAACGAATTGGCACTCTACCAGTACGATGGCAGCGGAAGGTCGACAGGGATCGGTATCGTTACATTCGAGACAAGCGCGGAGGCGACGAGAGCCAAGAACCAGTTCGACGGAATTCTCGCGAAAGGTGCGTATGGATACCTGCTTCTGACCGAACGTGTCCGACGTCCTGACCCGCACCCTTGACAGGACAACCGATGTCTATCAAGATCCTCACGCGACCGGAAGCGCCTCGAAGAGTAGCCAGTGCGCCCTCAACGCTTTCGCTCCTCAATCGGATTGAGAAGAAGCCTCTCCTGTCCCGCGTTGCAAGAGATGACGCCGATGCCACCCAAGATTCGTTAGTGCCTATGTCCCTTCTTCCGCGTCCATGCCATAGTTTCCTTTGTCAAAATGTCTAACTCTGTGTTTATAGAACGGAATCAAAGGGCGGTCGCGTCGGCCCTACCAGAACTGGCCGAGGACAGCAACAGCCTCAGCCAAAGCGGGGTCGCGGGGGTCGTGGTGGTGCGGCAGCAAGGCCAAAGAAGCCGAAGACTGCTGAAGAACTCGATAAAGAGCTCGACGCTTTCATGGTTGACGCCGATACTGTGCAACCTGCGGACGCTGGAGGTGCAAGTTCCGAGGCCGCCGCTACTACTGGGGATGTCGAGATGGCGTGAGCGGCAAGACCCTGAGTGCATACGCAGCACCGTCGCCTGCAGCGTCGGATCTCATTACCCTATCAGCCCCTTACCCCGGACCTTGGGTAGTTTTGCCTTTCTTCTTGCTTTCTTCCGTGATTCAGTCGTCCTTAGCTTTCAAAATCATGCCGCATTATCCCTAAAATTGTTGTGTATTGGGTGCTCCTGTATGCGAGGTCCATCCTCGTTCTGATGCTAATTAATCTGTGCATCCCACCTCGTTCATACAACATTTTCTGTGCAATAGTCCTTATATGCCCCCATCTTCCCCACCATACACTTACGTGGTAGCAGGGAAAGTGACCTCCCAGGCCCTGACCACGGCGTCCGCGCCGCTACTCACCAACTTCCCGTCCTTCCCTCCATTCAACCACTGCACAGCGTTAACGCCACCAGGGCCTGACGCTTCTTTGATCGCGACGCGGCGAATAGGCTTGGGCACGCTCCAGATGTAGACATTGGTATCGAGTGAGCCAGAGGCAACATTCTGTGAGTTGGACGTCCAGGAGAGGGAGTTGACGCGGGAGGTGTGGGCTCCCCAATGGCCAGTGATGAGCTGCTCCGTATAGATATCGTGAGACTACTGGATCGAGGGAGGAAAGTCAGAACCACTGCTTACCTTGCGCTCTTGGACATTGTACAGGACGATCTTGCCCTTGGTATCACCTGCCGCGAGCATAGTTCCGTCCGGAGAGAACGCGAGGACAGAGATAGGCGCTGTGTTGTTCTCCAAAGTTCCAATCTCGCTGAAGTCCGACCCAGTCCAGTTGTAGAGGTATACCTTGTTGTTCTGCAGGAACGGCATGAGTACCCGCCAGTGAATCATTTCTATCCTGACTTACCTCAGATCCAATTGCGACGGTAGATCCGCTCGCCGCGACAGCACTGGGCGTGTACTTGGGCTTGAGTTCTCNGACTTTCTGGTTGGAGCGGAAAGCCTCTACAACGTCGACCTCAGAGACGAACACCGTGCCGTCCTGGGCTGTTGCNATGGACTTNGGCTGAGAAGCCGTNTTGACTGCAGCGGGGCTATATANCCAANGGTTCAGNGAATNTACANNGGAGAGNNGAGTGGANATACNGACAGGTANGTGTCNCTCTTNGTGTCAATCTCCCTAACATGGTCNTCATATCCAATGGAATACGCGACGTCGCTCGAGGCAGCAGCGATGCCTGTGATGAAAGCGGGNTGNCCTTCTCCTCCGAGNNCNCTCGACTGCTCATCAGCNAGAGAGTACGAATACACNCGTCCGTCAGCAGTACCCGCNATGAANGTAGACTCATCCTTGGTCGCGATAATCGAATTGATAGGTTTCTGGGGTGCGGAGANGACTCGNGTTGGCTTGTCNCCGACNCGAGGATCGAAGACGTTGAGGTCNCCNGAGAGNGAGAGCGANACGATGTTGATGTCGTCGTTCCANGTGTTGCCNACTTGNTGGTGGTCGACNCCTGANCCGAGAGNCCAGGTNGTNACAGCTTTGCGGGTCTCGACGTCCCAGAGCTTGACNGTGCAGTCGGCGGCGGAGGTNGCTNCNGANTTGCCNTCNGCGCTCCATGACCCAGCGAACTAGANNTATGNGNTCATGAGNTCNANTNCAANGCACTGANTGTATNACCTACGATAGTGCCCTTGTGCGGNGANTCNGTGANCTCAGCNACGGTCTCNCCAGTCTTNCCNTCGTACANGAAGACCTTGTAGTCNGAGCCAACGCTCANGAAGTGGTCNCCNGAAGGAGANAACTTGACATCNTGCACGAANTTNGTGTGNGTCTTNATNGTCTTATCGTACTTGAAGGGCACGCCTGCGTGAAAGACGATTCCAGAATCGTCACCCGCAGTGACAGCTTTGAATGGACGCTGGTGTCGAATCGCTACAGCGTTGATAGACTTGGAATGNCCGATGATCTCTCCNGTNGAAGANCCTGTGTCGACCATGAATGCGTGGCCGAACCTNCNGATGCTTGTTAGAANANGATTGAAAAACAAAGGTACANCTTGCTCACTTGTCACGACCATCTCCAACTGCGATAATCCTCTTGCTCTCGCCATCCCAAGCAAGATCGTTCCTGGCATTCNGATTAGCNTACTAGCACGGCGCTTACAGACCAGTACTTACACCTTTCCGCTCAAAGCCCTGTACTCTCCTTTGAGAACCTGTTCCTCTCCGACAACGTCCCAGATCCTTACTGTTCGAACACAAGAGTCATCATCAGCGACCCTCGTACACAGAATAGGGGCTAGCAGATCNAGCGCGCCCCCTCCTATATAACGACGCACCATTCCCGACAGCGTCCGCCGAAGCGCAGTAGTACCCCGACGGCGAGATACGCGCGACAGTTGCGTTCTGGATGTGGCCTCCGTAGGTAGTAGTCAAGCGTGGGTTCTTGAGGTTCGAGATCCATCCAAGTCGTTCAAGTGGTGGGCAGATTCAAGTCAGTCATTGATAAGATCTATAGCGAACCTGTCGCCTCCACACCTTCAAGTCGCGAACCTAAGTTAGATAACACGAGATAGTGTCAGTTTCAAGCCATCGATGAGTTCGGAGGAATGCAAGCGTACAATGACAGTCTTCCCGCAAGTATACACAACCTTATCCTTGTGCGAGCTCAGCTTCGTCGACGCACCGCGTGCAGTGGTAGGATTGGCGGGGAATGTGAACGTCTCCTTGTACGACATCGTGGGCGATGGTACGGCTAAAAGGTATACAGGATGTTGGGGGTATGTCAGTGTAGGTTGTTGAGGTGCGAGCAGAGCTGGGATGATTGCTGCGCGCTTAAGCGCATCCTATTTGGGCGTCAGCATCAGCAACCGTCGTCATCGTCACCTTGCAGGTCTGGCGGTATACTTGAGTACTTTTAGGCTACTCTGCACAGCACACCTAGACGTTATAAAGCAAAGACCTGAGTAATATAGGCATGTTGGGCGGGGGACGATAAGTACGAGAACTGTTGAAGAAGTGACATTAAGATTCGTGGGCAGACAACGGTCGACGGTCACGGAATACGTGAAATGTGACAAGGCAAGAAGAGTATATAGACAAGGGGGTAGCTAGACAAGGGTAGCTAAAGCTGTGAAAGAGTAGGCGCCGAAACGCCGTATAGGCACTCGGGTGTTGAACAAGATGGTGATACCGAAGCGATCCAGAGATGTGGTGGTATATACAGGATCCTGCAAGCAGATGGTAGAGATGGGGATAGGTGGAAGTGAACATTGGTCGAGAACTAGAAAGCAAAGCGAATGAGCACAGTGGAGAATCCAGCCGATCCATGCAGGGGACTGATAGAAAAGTGGACTGATAGAAATTTGAAATGATAGTGTGACAGAAGGAAGGTCGTTGACCTTGGGTGGACTAAAGAGACACAGGAAAAAAACGGAGGAGGGGGAAAGATGAGATGGGGAATCTACTTGACGTGAACGCCCAAGGCCTTCTCCTTGAGGACGGCGGGATAGCTATTCATGAGATGAGCGAGCGCCCTGAGGTCCTCCTGGTCAAGGAGATGGATAGTAACTTTGGGCTGAACGACAACAATGTCAGTAATTGAAAGCCAGGAGTGATGGAGGGATGTACGTACCGCTCCTTTGATACCGAAGGACTTCACAACCTTGTACAACTTATCTCCCAACTTTTGCTTCTGCACAAGTACAGTCTGATCGAGGAGGGAGTCGATGAACTCGTCGGTAGCCTGCACGACTAAGGGATCAGATTTGGGCAAGGGCAAGCCAGTAGCAGAGCTCGAGTTCGCCATGCGAATGATCTCAGCAGCTGGAAGCTTCGAGAGGCTCGCAATGGTATGCGTCGGGCCACTACCTGGAGTCCCAGGCGCAGGAGAGGCGGCCGCAGAAGCGCCCCTCGACGACAACGCAGGGGTCTGTGGCGAATCCTCAACCTTGGCCGCATTCTTCGACTTGGGTGTGACAGGAACGGCGATGGGTTTGGGCGCGGCGATCGTAGCAGGTGTTTGCTGTTGTTCGTCATCATCATCGTCGTCCGCTTCCAAGATAGCCTTCGCATCGATCAACTTGAGGCGCAAGTTCTCCGGGTTGAAGAGGCACATAGCCCGCTCGCGTTTCGGTAGACCCATCAGCAGATCGGTCAACTCTTCCTGGCGCGCGTTCTCGAACTTGTTGACCGCAGCAAGCATACGCTCCCTTTCGGACGCAGGTGGAACGGAGCCCGACGGCGAGGAGGTGCGCGGGGGAGTAGATAAGGTCGCGCTAACCGAGATGGGGGTAGACGGGTGCTCTGGCGCACTAGCCGTTGCATTTGCTGCATTCAGATCCGAGGTGCTGGTATTCTGGGACACAGGTACTGATCCTGAGGGCTCCTCGGTGGCGCCGGTGGCTTGGGATGTCGGTTTTCGGCGAATTTCGACTTGCTCCTTCAGCTTCTCCGGATTATCGATCGTCTGAATGACGTCGCTTAACGCGAGATTGGAAAGCGAGTTCACAATGTCGTTAAGTTCATTCGCAGGCACGATATCCATGGCCTGGATGCGTCGGCTAAGCTCGCCGCTAAGAACTTCTTTGCGTACGACTGGGGTCAGAGCCGAAAGCTCATCGTATTTCATGGGGACATTGAGCGTTCCCGACAGCGCAGCCTGTTGTGTGGTTAGCGCACGCCAAAGGGATTAATCAGATTGAATGCGCACATTATAATAGCTGCCTGATCCTCGACGAGCCCTAGTGTCATGATGCTTGGGACCAGGTGACCCACCCGAGCCCAGGTTGGCAGTGCGAGCCCGAGGACTTCCCCAGTCTCCCGCTTCGCTGATAGTGGGACTCGTCGCTCCACTTGCGCTTCTAGGGTGGTTGTTGTGCCCAAACCGTTGAGCTAGCTTCTCCTGCCTCATCTGCTTCGGCTCGTGAAGGCGGACAACAATCTGCTTGGAGCCAAGCTGTACACCATTCATCGAGTGAAGGGCTGCATTAGCCTGTTCGGGCGTCTGGAAGGACACGAAGCCGAATCCGCGGCTCTCTCCGGTCTCATTCCTCATGACGCGCGCACTGACGATCTGGCCAAACCTCCGGAAGTGTGTGAAGAGACTGTTTGAATCGATCTCGGGATCGAGGTTCTGCGAAACATGAGATACGGACCAAAGCGAATAATTTGGTTACCCACCTTGCAAAAGAGGTTACAGGGATCGATTAGCCCACTGTGGCTCCCAGCACCTGCGTACTGGACTTGCTGGCCAGGCCCATGCACAAAAGGGATAGGGCTCGGGAGGGGTGACTTGTTGAGATAGGGACTTCCAGGCAAAGGCGACCGCGAATGGTAAGGACTGCCCCTCGGTGGTGAGTGCGGTGAATGTGGAGAATATTGGTTAGGATAGGGGGAGTAGAATGAAGATCCTGCAGGGATGAAGGCGGCCGCTGCGGGGTCAAACCCAGCAAACGAGGCGCTGGTTCTCCTGGGGTGAGGGTAGAGCTGCACAGCGATATTCTGGCCTTCGACTTCTGCGCAATGCATAGCTTCCTCTGCAGCACGGGCGTCGCTTTCGTTCCAGAATTCCACTGCGCCTGTTTCCGGACCAAATGGGGTGCCCACACGAGCTGACGCTAAAGCACCAAACTCTCTAAAGAGGTCGTAAAGCTGAGAATCGGTGAAGCCGGGTGGGAGGTGCTTTACGAGTCGGGGAAGGGCTGAGGGCGGTGGGAGCGGTGTTGGCGGGTTCGTCGGTGGGTACGGCGACAAGAGGAGGTTCACGTTCTGGGAAAGGTCAGGTATAGGTCGCCCTTGGAGTGTAGCCAGCGCCTTTTCAGCTGCAAAGAAACGCTTTAGCCGCAGTCCTGCAACGTGCTCCCGCTCTGCATAACATACCCTTTTCGAGGAATTTAAATTCGATCGTCCCCGACAGCATGGGTCCTGGGGTATCTCGCTGGATTTTGGGTCTGAACGGGCCGCAATACATGAATGCCACAGCCAGCATTTTCATCTGTAACATAGTCGGGGAGATTCGTGATATAGAGAAGGGGTTCGTGGAGGTATGGGTGCGGATGCGGCCCTTGGAATTCCCCTTCCTGATTCCCGTAGTCGCCTTCCATCGTGGCCAATCCGATAGTGGGGTATGGAGCGGTGCGTCGCCNTCTANTCGAGGATCCTAGCGCCCCCGGCGTCGCGGTCGTCGTAGCACGAAGACAAGGTGGACAAGGGCTCAGAGCCGTCAGTTTTCTGAACTCAGAATGTAGTCCTTGCTTACATAACCGANATACGCCTGCCTGACAGGAGTAGNCAGAATCAAGGCGAACTGAATGGNNATTGGNGATTGTCTANNANNACGTNGNANTNTCTATACNGCAAGGGNTATTGTACATAAGTGTCATGAATTCGTGATATTCTCCTCNNAAATTGCGAGTTTCCNANACACTTAGANTCGTTGCANGCGAAACACNGACTGATCATGAAGTGTGGCGNATCCTCCGTCCACCCTCCATCCTTTCATCTAAGTCTAACTGCTCCNGAAGTATCCATAAGTTAGAGGGTCCTCGTTGNGTATAAAAATGCCGTCCTGCGACGCAANGTCTTCGAAGAATGAGCCAGATATTCGACACAATTTAGCTCGGCGGGGACATACTGTGGGGTATCATCCAGGTCTTTGGTGCANGTCTCGAAAACTCGTGTCAAACGAATGCTCACTGTGAAACGAACGGAGNTATGGTCAGCGCGCTATACAGGCACCACNNTAGTGCAAGNCTTACAGGATGCCATCTAGACAGTCTTCNGCGTTTCTGGTGACCTTGNTGNGNGATGGTTCGTTGGGGAGAGGATTTCAAGAATATCCTGGCGATCTCGTGGAACGTAGAACGCTTTACNTTGCTGTACAAGAAANTTATTTAGTATTCTATCAACGCCTAAAACCGAGATGAAGCGGACATACCTTGTCTTTGGTGTCTTTGGGGCCCAGTCAAACGCGTGCGTCCCCTCGTGGATAACAGCAGGTACACCTGCAGTTTCCTGCTCGATGGGAGTTTCGATGACGGNAATNTGCTGATCAGAGAGGGGTTGCGCTGTTGCGGANTNAAACNNAGGTTGAACTGCCGNCNCACGTCCAATGGGTGCGGCAGCAACAGAGGCGAGGAGGANCGAAACGACNAAGGAGATAATGAGGAATCGCGCGTAGAACATCATGATGGTCGTNAGAGTATCGGTTTGGAACGAGNTGTGGAGGTGGCTTCGCGGGAGGAGAACGAGACTCGGGAAAGGGGAAGTAATCCAGAGGGCAGGTACCGCGATGCATCGACTCACATGCCCCTTNGCCNGCTTATATGAGAATGTGAGACCAAGCCGACAGGGTTCTTGCAGGCTAGACGGCGGCGTTGCTGCAGCACTAGTAAGAGTAAGAGACGAATCAGTCGTGCACTTAATCCGCGGAATGAGTTGTTTGATCCTTCTTCGCAGGAGGCGAGGTTACTGATGAGTTGCTTCTCTCGTCGAAGGGCAGCATACGTGACATTGCCTCAGTGAGAGCCTATGAGCTCGGGTCTGTGCAGTTCGNCTCANCTGAGGCATCTAGNCTGGAACGATGTGTGCATCTGTGCAAANATCTAGGCAAAGTCAGAGGCTCCGACATTAAACNNNNTGTGTGTTGGCATGCTCACCTAAACAGCATGTACCTCTNCCATCATCTTCGTGCAGCTANAGGGCNATGGNGGGCCATCCTTTTACCGGCACCTCAGAGCCGAAACGCNTACGCCGCGGTGATCACGCTCNTGCGTACCTCGATGAGCCAAGATCACGCAGTCGCTGAAGATTCTCATCCATCCNAGAGCGAAGGCCAGGCCNAGNGTGATACCACCCTAGATCATGCACAATGCNTGTCNAGAGAGCNCGATGGCTTGGCGATCCCCTCGATAGGAAATTGTGAATCCGGCAAATCGTNGACAGATGAGTAGACCTCTCAAAGAATGTGNTNGAACAACTTGNACTTGNACGCCACTGTTGGTCAATGTCGATATTGATCCTCCCTCGACAGCAGCCGGAGGNACGCGATGGCATTCTTACCTGACCCGACACCCAAGGAGGAGAGTATNCTTNGAGGTCCTAGGGCATAGGAGGTACGTAANCCAAGGGAATGAGCAGAGGTGCAGAAACTTCCAGCCTCCTCGATCANGAAGAGCNNNGTCTNTTCAGACAAGCTTTCGCTCTTACTTGCTTCGGGACTCNTTGGGGGCCGATGAGNATNGNCAATGATCCGGGGNNNCAGGAAATAAAGCGAAANGTAACAAAGGGACCATGAACTGAAATGGTNTNATNGAAGAGCTAGGCGAACAGCGTCAGCTTCGGGNAGCTGCAGNGAAGGGTGACAAGTGAAGGAGGAATCTAAGAACAGGGTATNAANAGACACACTACGCCCANCAGCCTTCAATCATCGAANTGGCCCACTTCATCCGTTGCGTAGTTCTTCAAAGGATCTTTCCTGAGAGCTTCAGCTTCTGTAGTCGGTACGGGGGCCTGCAANCCGGACTTCTTAACNTTGATGATNGANTCCCCAACCGGCACCGCTGTTGCCTTGGNCGGCGCGTCTTCATCCTNTTACACCAAGTGCATGTGAGCTACCATTCATCCNNNCNAAGNTGATTCGCAGAGTNCATACCTCGTCTCTGAATGGAGTAAACNNNNCCGCNGGCCCAGGACNNGCAGGNNTNTCGTCNGGCGTATCAGCATGAACAGCAAAGGCTGGTTTAGTAGGAGCCTTTGCCTTCGATGTCGCCGAAGAGGAAGAAGCGGGTTCCGGAGCATCCACAAACACTCCAATGCCACCTTTAACTGGAGCCTTCGCTTTCGTTACGGGCAGCTTGGAAGTCGATGGTGGTGTGGAAGCCTTTCGATCAACAGCTACTGAGAAACCGGCTTTCGCGGGAGCTATGTCAGAAGCGGGACCGAAGGTTGAAGGGTATTGGAAGCATGGGACCATCCATTAAGGTCTGGGGTTATTCACGATCCGGTCTCTTTGTTTTCTTGGTTTGTTTAGGTTAGTTTACTGTACAGTTGCGCGAGTCTGCTGTTCGCGCTTGCTCATCCCTTCATTTTGGGTCAAGATATGTTCGTTTTTCGGTTGTGTCATATTGAATCAGAGAGTATATATAGAACGTACCTTCTCCTTGCCTTCTCCCTGAATTCGGATCGTGAACCCTTGGAAGGTTCCGCAAGAGAGAGCGCCTGCAAGGTCACGCCTCAGCACATCAGGTTCATGGGCGCGTCCCTAGAGCTGGCAGCTTCTAGGAGGTGTCTCGCTATCTCGTCCTGGATGCGCTCAGACTAGCGCATGGCTCTCGAGGATCTGAGAGGGATCCATCATCCTGGGCGCACATTTTGAGCGAGGATGACATCGCGTCGAGGGTGGATCCGAGAACCTCAGACGGGAATACGAGCTACTCTATTAAGAATGACCTTTCAGGGCTCTGGCTAGTACTCAGCCTCCCACCCAGGCGAACGTTCCAAGGGAGAATTCACGGTACGAGGGAGAGGAGGGAGGGGAATATAAGTTCCGAACGTTCCTTCAGTTTGTGTTCATTCTCCCTTTCCACGACGCCTGGCACAAAACCTCTGTAAACAAATAGTGATCGTTCGGCGCCATCAACGAGATCGATCATCCACGGCATCCACGGCATGTTGGGTTTTCACCTCGATGTTCCAATACCAAGGACAAAGGAGCATTGAAAGGTTGTCAAACCGCAAGTAAACACTATATCCAGCAACCCTTTGAAGTCTCTCGCTTTGTAACTCCTTCCAATGAGACCCGGATGTGAAAATATGGCCAATTACACCTGCAATGCTGGTTCTCCTGGAACGGTGCACTTAACGGTCTCCCCTGCACTTGATATCTCACTGAATTGCCGTTACATATAGTCGTAACTAATGCGCCTACACTTCTAGCATATCCTCGCCTTCTACACTGCAAAATGGAGTGTTCACGAATGTGCCGTGGATGCCGTGGGTGATCTCGTTGATGGCGCCGAACGATCACTATCTGTTTACAGAGGTTTTGTGCCAGGCGTCGTGGAAAGGGAGAATGAACACAAACTGAAGGAACGTTCGGAACTTATATTCCCCTCCCTCCTCTCCCTCGTACCGTGAATTCTCCCTTGGAATGTTCGCCTGGGTAGGAGGCTGGCTAGTACTAGTAGTAGTTCAATGGAGGCCTCGCTTGAGTCGCCGATCACATGATATGACATCATTGAGACTCTCAAGAGCAGGTTGAGGGGCATTTCTGCCCGTATGACGTCAGGTTTCAGTCGCC
Organism: Coprinellus aureogranulatus; assembly: GCA_027627275.1. Taxonomy (NCBI): domain Eukaryota; kingdom Fungi; phylum Basidiomycota; class Agaricomycetes; order Agaricales; family Psathyrellaceae; genus Coprinellus; species Coprinellus aureogranulatus. The sequence goes on from JANDKE010000131.1 coordinate 26,071, forward strand.
CACTGCGCCGCTCGCCAGGCTTCACTTCAGCCCCCAAAATTGCTGTTATTTGGCGACGTGCGATGGATCATAGGGCGAGTTGCCCTAGCCCTCAAACGTCGCCACTATTTGGCGATGTGTGATGTGTCATAGGGCGCCTATCGTTACCCTAGCTCTCAAAAATCGGAGGATATGTGCGATGTATCACGAGGCGCTTATCGCTACCCTATCCCAGCATTTCCAAGCCTGGTCTGCCACGATCTCCAAACACCCGCAGGCATATACTTTAGATGGAGGGACTTCAAGTTAAGGTTCGGGCGCTTGGTGTCAAACTGAGCAAGTTACGTCCCAACTGTAAGTGGGGAGAGTTCGATATTAGATTGATAGCGAAGATAAAGAATACATGAGACGCACCTGTAAGTGGGGAGAGTTCGATGGAGACTCATCACTTACAGTGTGGACTATATAACTGTGAAAACAATAAGGAACCTATATGCGTAACAACAAGGTAGAACAATAGACGTTCTATATAGAGAACAAGAGAACAAGAGATAAGAATGAAGATAAGAGAACAATAAGTGCGAGTACAATAGAGGCGGTTGTTGTTCTCTGGAATACAACGACAACAAAGAAAAGTATGAAAAACGGAACGTGTTCTTGTGGAATAGTGGAATGACATGTGCATTGTATTCCAACACACCCCCTCAATGCAATGTCTCAAGCGATTATTCAAGACCAAGAGCTCGACGATGTTGTTCGATGGCAGGACGAGGAAGGGGCTTGGTGAAGGATGTCGGCGATCATGTCCTGAGTAGGAAGGAAGTGTACCTCGATTTTGCCTTGCTTGACAGCATCTCGGACCCAATGATACTTTGACGTCGATGTGCTTCATCCGAATCCAACACTAGTCCGAAACTCACGAAGCCCGCCTCTCCCCCTCCGCAAGAGTCGACTTCTACTCAGCCTGAGACACAGGCGCCGGTTGAGGCGTCTAAATCACCATCACCTCCCAAGAGTCCTTTCGATGATCCTGAGGCGACCACAGCTCCAGCTGCGGGATCTTCGTCGCCCAGCGCTGCGACAACACCTCCGCCACCTGTGAACATCGCGACGAGACCTTCTCAGCCATCTCCTTCTCCCCCTCAAGATGTTCCAGCGCCTGCTGGAGACCCTAGAGTTGCCGGTTTGCGCGCTATGTTTCCTGATTACGATGACTCCATCTTGTGAGTGCTGAGATCGTGCTGCGGAGGCGCTGTGTTGACTTGTCGGTGTCTCCTCAGGCTCATGGTTCTGGAGAGCGTGAACGGAAACCAGGAAAGGGCGATCGAAGCGTTGCTGGGAATGAGTGACCCAGATTATAAGCCGGACACACCAGTCACAGCCCAAGCGCCTGCACGGCCCATGGTACGCCGATTTCATGGCATCTAACTAACACGTATGATTCATTGATATCCAACAGTCTCAAGAAGAGCTGGACGAACAGCTCGCAAGGCGCTTGATGCTCGAGGAGCAGGAAGAGCAACAAGCACGGTGGTATGCGCACCAACAGCAGCAACAGCAACGTCCCTGGCCCCAAAGGCAGAACTCGCGTCCTCTGGAAGGACAGCAGACGTCACCGCGCCCTGCTGGAAGTACACAAGCCAGCGACACAATGGCAGATATCCAGCAATCCCTGTCGAAAGCTGCTGAAGGTGCGTCCCCTTCGGCTTTCGAATCGTTCGCTGAATGATAATTTTGATCTGCCTCAAGTTGGGAAGAAGACATTTGGGGACCTCTTCACCAAGGTCAAAGCTAAGATTAACGAGTTCGAGCAAGGCAGACAATCAGGCTCGGGTTCGCAGCAGCAGCCGCAATCGCAATGGGCCGGGGGTTATGATCAGCAGTATACTGCCACTGGATATACCCAGTACCACCATCATGGATCCAACCCTCCTCCTGGCGCAGGGTCCGGTGCTGCTGCTTCCTATTACGATCCCAACGCCGCTTCTCCTGTCATTTCGGAGCAGGCGGTTTCGCCCCCGAATCGGACGCCTGCTCCAGCTGTGCAAGGTTACGATGTATCTTCCACTGGTAAGTGCGACGGGTTCAAGCAGGAAGAGAAGGAGCCCATGTCCAAGCTCTGGTTCTTACCCTTCTTGTCCCGCGTTCTTCTTCGGCGAAGATCTCTAACTGACCTCTGCAATCTCGTTCATTCAGCATCTCCTCCTCAAGTAACCTCATCCTCAACATCAACGGCGCCCAGCGTTCCGCGACCTTCGACAAGCCCGGCTCCCATTGACGGAGGTATGTGCAATACTATTACCCTCGTCTGTGCGCTGTTGATACTTACGTCTTCGCGCCATCTGCCAGGCAAACTTGGATTGCTTCCCAAACGACCCGTTTCGCTCATCCGCGATCCTCAGCCTGCAGGCGCCCGACGATCCATCGACAGCGATGACGGGTTAGAATACGCAGAGAATCCTTTCGAAGACCAAGACCAGAAGAAGTGAAGAACGAGAGGCGTCCGAGCATGAGTTTGATTTCATCGCAAAGTGTACAATGGCTGCATGATGCAGCTGGTTAGACAGGTCTTTCCCTGCTCACATATGTACATTAGTTTATAAGGGCTCGTCTCCGTCTTTCTTACTTTGGATGATACGATACTGTATACCCCTCTAGGTTTCTTTTTGGGTACCTTGCCGTGTCAAACTCAAGAATGTGCAACTTACTGAATGATCCATTGCTGAGGAATCGTCGCCTTAGCCACTCGGTTCGGGTTTAGGGATGCGCAGATGTCGAAGTGCGAGTGAGAAGCCCGTCAGCTTTACAGATAAGGCCAGGTGAACACGACTTCCTTCATAAAATTGGTTCTGAATCATGAGTTTGTCGTGAATTAGCATGGGTATACTCGTCCAGGGATAAAGATACAGGTATTGAATGATTCTACAGGAAGTACTCCGGTAGCTGTTAAACCAAGGTCGCGTCAGCAAACACACGGATTGCGTAGTGAACGAGGAGCTTACCCGTCCAGAAGCGCTCTGCTGTGCTTGCTGAGCCGGACCGTCCTTCTCATTTTCGGGAGCTGCGTCGAAGACATTGAAGTGCATGCTATTCCCTGGACCCACTTCGAGGACGCTCGCCTGATTCCCGCACCGATAGCAGTAATTTGGCGCGGACCAAACGGTAGATAGATGCTTGTCGAACAGAGTCGTGTAACCCTCCATGCAAAGCTGATGCGCGCGAAGGATATGGGACATTTGATTTTGCTGGAGGAATTTGTGGACGACGCCTGCACCGAAAGTGTATCCAGCTCCACTGCGAGCGTAACACGTATTAGTTTCGGGGAACAAGGCAGGGAATGCGAGGCGACTCACCGAGGCGATATCGCGAAGTCCTCTTTCTCGGGATCTGGATCTGACCAGACGAGATCAGCCATAGGGCCTTCGTGAGGGATTTCTAACGCAAGGAAGAGTGGTATGAGAATCCTGGCTGTCCCTGTGAATAGAGGAGAAGAGTGGCTACCTCGGAATCTGTCGACGACCTTGATTTGGTCAATGGAATGGATGGAAGGTGAGAGCCCTTGGGTCAGTTAGCCTCGTGCCCAGCGCTGGGAGAGCTCCTCGACTCGACAATCAGCTTCCAGTATGTTCATCTTTGCCCCTTTGACATATGTGCCTGGCTAACCCTATGGCCAGTCGTCCCTAGCAGAAAAGGTATGCGAGAAGCGCTCAGAGGCCCGCCATCCGCTGAACAGGTCACCCTCCACAGTATTCCCTGTCACCCAACCCTGCGTCATGGGGCGCCCCACTCCTCATGAGCACACCCGAGCCAGACGACTTCCTACACAATCCTGATCCCCGCCGCGACCGCAAGAACGACTCTGGAGGATCAATATTCACCATGCGTGGTCTCACGAACCTGGGGTTCCTCCTCATCCTGGCCCTTGGGGTCATCACTCTCTTGTGAGTACCACTCCAGCCCTTGGCATGATCCATGACTGATCACTCCATACCGCCTGCAGTGCCGGTACGTACTTCGCCTTGTACACCCCGATTTCGACGAGACAGCTAAGCATTTCCCTCGATTCCTTGTTATCTCATTTCCTTGGATATCTCCCACCGTTGTCCACCCTTTGACTCCTTGGCTCCCTTGGCGACCCCCAGGCTACCCGCTCATCACCCACTTCACCGAGGTCAAATACACCACCCAAGGAGGCTTCAACCTTGGCGGCATCAACGCTACAGGCCAAATTCCCGTCCTTCCAGGCAACTACGGTCTCATTGACCGGGACACACCGCAGGAAGCGTACACGAAAAAGGGCTGGCATGACCCTAATGAAGAGTTCATACTGGTGTTCAGCGACGAGTTTGAGCAGGAGGGAAGGACGTTTTGGCCGGGGGATGATCCGTATTGGGAGGCGGTGGATTTGCATTATTGGGGTACGAACGATCTGGAGTGGTATGACCCCCACCAGATTACGACGAAGGATGGGTCGTTGCAGATAAGGATGGATAGGATGGATGATATTACTATCAACCATGACATGAGATACAGGTCTGGAATGCTGCAGAGTTGGTCAGTTCCTCAGTCCAGTTGTCTAGTCAAGCCGAAAGCGTGTTACTGACTTCTTTGGTAGGAATAAGTTCTGTTTCACAGGAGGCATCGTCGAAGTCAACCTGCGTCTTCCTGGTTCAAGTTCAATCTCGTGCGCCTTTCAATCTGTTGCCTCATATCACGAATTCTTACGACCGACAGTGGACTTTGGCCTGGTGCCTGGACGATGGGCAACCTCGGTCGTGCCGGCTTCGGTGCGAGCGTAGAAGGCTTGGTGAGGATGCCCATTTCGCCTCTTAACAATGCATCCAGCTGACAGCATCGACGTAGTGGCCCTTCAGCTACGACTCGTGCGATGTGGGCACATTCCCCAACCAGACGTATCCTGGAACCGCCACTCCCGAGGCAGCAGTAACCAATGGCGACCCAGCTAACGGAGATGTCCTATCATATCTTCCTGGCCAACGCCTGTGTACGTTTCGTCCCTACAACCTGTCGTTTTGAAAGCCACACAGAACTGATATATCATCATCCCCTGCTTAGCCGCATGCACATGTCCCGGAGAATCACATCCTGGACCTATGAGGGAAGATGGGACGTACGTTGGTCGTGCAGCACCCGAAATCGACGTCATTGAAGCTATCGTCGAAGGAGGGGAAGGGCACGCTTCGCTTTCGGCTCAGTGGGCACCTTTTAATGTGGGTGTCGGATCTCTTTGTAATCAAATGCGCTAGGTACTGACACATATCCGGACGGGTATTAGGCAGGATATCGAACGCCGAATGGGACGGGTTTCATTGAGATTGACGATCCGGATGTCACGATCATCAATCCGTACCGAGGAGGTATCTTCCAGCAGACGACGAGTGGATTGGCGGTTACGAATCAAAGCTGCTATGAGCTGAGTGGAGGGTGCTTTACGGTGTATGGGTTTGAATACGAGCCTGGGTGAGTGCAAGATCCTGTTCTATCTACATTTCGCTGACTCTGAGGGAACTTAGTTTCGACAATGCCTATATCTCCTGGATCAACAATAACAAACGTTCATGGACTGTGTACTCTGAGGCCTTGAGAGCGGATCCCTTGACGGAGATTAGCGCCAGACCAATCCCTCTTGAACCTATGGTGCGTAAACTTTGCTCAATCCCCATTCTCCATTGCTAACGCATCGCTGATCTGCAGTACATCATCATGAACTTGGCCATCTCCAACAATTTCGGAGAAGTCGACCTGGAGAATCTACAATTCCCCGCGTTCATGAGTGTGGACTACGTGAGGGTGTATCAAAAGAAGGATAAGGTTAAGACGGGTTGTGACCCTGTAGATTTCCCTACTGCTGCCTATATCGAGACGTGAGTACATCCTTGCTTGCTTTGGCAGAGCTAGCTGACCCCCTGTCTCATAGGTACAAGGAGGCATACACAAATAACAATCTCACCACTTGGAAGCAGTATGGGCAGCCATGGCCAAAGAACAAGGAGCTTAATGGCGGAGTGTGCTAACATTGGCGCCGTTTAGGGTTCGCATCTCCCATGGACATTTGGTTACATCGTCGGACCTGGTGCTGCGCACTTCATACCATTCGTTCTCGATATCTACATTCGTTTTATACCCAACTTAGCATCTTGATAATGATTTCGCGTCTGCCCATCTTGTACCAGCATACCGAGCATATGCATAGTAGTAGAATCCATTCTTTGCGATCTACAACAGGCTGCGGTTTCGCGTAAGCCCTGCCAGGATTCCAGTTGAGATCTACAGAACCCGACGCAAGTTTGGGTTCGCCGGTACGCCCTAATCCGTCGACTGCGGTGCTGATCCAACTCAATTCAACGGGTACTGACATCATGCAGGTTGCACGCTCGCTTTGACACCAACGACAATCTTGTAGGTCCATGGTGGCTCTTCCTCGACCCCTCGCTCTGATAAGCCTCCGTCTCATGCAGCCCTGGAGGGGAGGGGCGGGGGCAAGCGATCACGCGGCAACTCGGCAATCGTTGTGAGGGCGCGTCGCGTGATTCTTTTGATTCCTGGGCATCGTTTCCATCATTGGGCAAATGGAGCGTCTGTGTTGCAGGGGCCAGCTTGGTAGGCTTTGTGTTTCTCACTCCCATCTCCTCGCTGTCCGCTCCCCCGTCTCTCGACGACGACGACCACTACTTTCCGCTCCTTTCTTCCAACACTCTCATTTAGCGTCTGGGTTTCGACTTTGGACTTTTCGGCAGAGCCTTAATCCAGTTGAAGCTGCGTGGCAGCGTTTATCAGTCACCTAGCATCCAGCAAATCCCCAACCATGGATCGAAGATTCTCAAATCGTTCCAATTCGAGCTATGCAAGTCGAAGTGCAGCAGGGCATTCGCCACTTTTGAACCCTCACAGCATACCAAGCCAGAACATGTCCTCCGCATCTCTGACATCCCTACACGACCCCCCTTCCGTCGGATCGCATCGTATACCTAGCAGGACTAACTCGATTGTGAGCCTTGTTATCCCCGGGACTTTGTTTTAGGGCTAACTACTACGTCTTGACGATTTTAGGCCTCGATGTCGGCCAAGGTATGTCGGATACCTTCCATCCGTTGTATAGTAACTGACCCCGTTGTCACTAGTACTCACTCGCACCATCGCCCGTAACATGGGGAGCTCCACTACATATGGACACTCCCGAACCTGACGACTTCCTCCACAACCCCGACCCTCGTCGCGACCGCAAAAATGACTCTGGGGGATCCATGTTCACCGTTCGCGGACTTCAGAACCTCGGGTGTCTATTCATCCTTGCTGCGGGTCTATTGACGCTTTTGTACGTCGTCCTATGGTCTCTCCGAGTGCATGGCTGACAGTTACCCGACGTCGTAGTGCCGTCTACCCTATGATCACGCACTTTACGGAGAAAAAATTCACGAACCAGGGTGGATTCAATTTGGGAGGCGTCAACAGCACCGGCCAGATTCCCGACCTTCCTGGAAACTATGGACTGATCGACAAGGACACTCCAAAGTCTGCATACACCAAGAAGTCGTACACCACGGAAGAAGAGTGGATCTTGGTCTTTAGCGATGAGTTTGAGCAAGAAGGAAGGACTTTTTGGCCGGGTGACGACCCGTACTGGGAAGCAGTGGACATCCACTATTGGGGTACCGTACGTCAATGTTTTCCTACAAGGTGTTTTGAATTGGAGAAGTCTGATTGATTGGGCAGAACGATCTGGAGTGGTATGACCCGGGCCAAGTTACTACCAAGGACGGTGCCCTTCAGATCCGCATGGACAAAGTAGCCGACCCGTCAACGAACCACAACATGGATTTCCGTTCTGGAATGGTATGTCGTCTCAAAACTTCCCTTTATTCGTTGCTAAGATGCATGGGATTTTAGATCCAATCATGGAATAAATTCTGCTTTACTGGAGGCTTGATTGAAGGTGCGCAGCAACAGCGCAGTATGCATTTTCCAGGCGTCTTATAGATTTTCAGTCAGCGCACGGTTACCTGGCTCGAGTTCAATCAGGTACGTTCAGTTTGATACGGTCGAATCACACCCATCAAAACACTCATCTTCTACAGTGGTTTCTGGCCTGGTGTCTGGACAATGGGTAACCTCGGACGTGCCGGTTATGGTGCCACCAACCATGGCACGGTGAGTCTTCACTTTGCACTTGGGGAAGATTCCCGTAAGCTGACTGCTGCTGAATGTAGTGGCCCTACAGTTACGATACCTGCGACATCGGTACTCTCCCCAATCAAACGTACCCCGATAAGACCGGTCCCCGTCTGGCGTTGGAAGAGGGAGATGAGTTCAACCAGGGCAAGCTTGTACGTGACACTTTTCCTTCTGCTTCTCCCTGAAATTCCTGACGTTATAACAGTCGTTCCTGCCCGGACAACGATTGTGTAAGCAGATTATTTGCTCATACCGTACAGAGCGCGTATTTAAACGCCCCTTTAGCGGCCTGCACATGTCCAGGAGAGTCTCATCCCGGTCCCGTGAAGTCCAACGGTGAATACGTCGGTCGCTCCGCGCCAGAAATCGATATCCTCGAAGCCATCGTCGAGGGTGCCGAAGGCCACGCCTCACAGTCTGCGCAATTCGCTCCATTCAACGCGCACTACCAGGCCAAGAACGACTCGGAGTCAATGGTCTTTTACGATCTTGACAAGTCCATTCCCAACCCTTACGTCGGAGGCACCCTGCAACAGTGTACCTCTGGCTTGAGTGTGACCAACCAGTCGTGCTACGAGCTTAGTGGAGGGTGCTTCACGACGTACGGATATGACTATAAGCCTGGTTCCAAGGACGGGTATATTACTTGGTTGAACAGTGGAGAGAAAGCTTGGACTTTGTACTCCAGCGCAATGGTGGCGGATCCTCTTGTTGAAATCGACGTTCGGCCTATCCCTCAGGAACCTATGGTCAGTGCCGTCAATTGCGCTGACAATGTTCAGTGGAGCTTACGAATCTTGGTTTCCAGTATGTCATCATGAACTTGGCCATCTCAGAAGGTTTCGGTCAGATCGACTTGGAGAATATGCAGTTCCCTGGTACCTTGAGCATCGACTACGTTCGTGTGTACCAGCCCAAGAACGCAGTCAACACCGGTTGCGATCCAAAGGACTTCCCGACAGCTGCGTACATCGAAGCGTAAGCGTTCGATCATTCTTACAGCTCTAAGATAGGAACTGACGCGGATGTCGCGCAGGTACAAGGAGGCGTACACCAACTTCAACCTGACGACTTGGGACCAGTACGGCCAACCTTGGCCAAAGAACAAGCTCGTGGATAAATGTTAGTGGAAACTTCCGAGTAGAGGAAAGACAGGGCGGTCGACTTGTAAACATATCTTAATTTCGTCCGCCTATGTCTCTGGTGATCGCTCTTCCGACCTTGAAGGGCGGTGTAGTTCATCATCGTGGTTACATGGCGAGTCCCAGTAATGCACTTCACGTTCGCAATTCACAATTCGTAGTTAGCGGTAGTAACATGGGGGTTTCAGATAGAAGAGTACTTTCATTTTATACCCGAATACAAACTATCCAATCTATAAGTCCGTAGATTGTACATTCGACTTCAAAGGTATATGCCGACGGTTAAGTTCGTCTAGATCTCATTATCAGCATAGTCCGCCTCAGGGTAGTCGGTGTACCCGACGTCCCACTTCTCCGGATCCTCTCCAATACCGATCTGCATCGCTGGGAAGTTTGGCACGGTGTCCAGAGGCTTGCCATACTTGAACCTCTTGGCGAAGTCAGGATAAATGACTGCAGGCATGCCGTAGCAGCCACCGTCGATCTTCCCCTCCTCTATCAACTTGGCACCCTCCTCGCCCGTGAGCCCAGCGTTGAGGAAAACGCGGGTATTAGGGTTCGTGATGTACGAACGGTACGACTCGAGGATGTCATGCTGGATCGCTCGCTTCTTGCCGTCATATTCGGCGTCGAGGTAAGGGGAGTACCGCATGAGGGTGATGTAGGAAAGAGGGAGCTTGCTGGCTTCGGTGAGGAAGTGCCTGTACTGCTCGAGAGTCTCCTCGAGAGGCATTCCGACGTCGTTGTACCCTCCTGCGGGACTCAGTTTGATGGCGACGTTGTTGCCGAAGACGGAGATGAGGGCTTTGAGGACTTCAAGACCGAAGCGAGATCGGTTCTCGACGCTGCCGCCCCACTTGTCTGTGCGCTTGTTGGCCGTGCTGTCGAGGAACTGGTGGACTAGGTAGCCGTTGGCACCGTGCACTGTTGTTATAATCAGTAACAGTCAGAAGAAGGATGAAGAGGTAAGCGTACATTCGACACCATCGAAGCCGGCTTCTTTCGCGTTAACGGCGGCTTGCTGGAACTGCTCGATGAGGACAGTGGGATCGTCGATGGCGGTCGGAGTGACATATCCAGGCTGGCCGGGAAGGAACCTGAACTTGCCGCCCCGAGCGGCGATGGCGGATGGGGCGTAGACGGGCTGCGGGGGATGGTCAGACATAAGGCTAAAGGCAGGTAGAAAGTGTATACGTACAGTTCCCGCCAGCTTTTGTTGAGGAGCATCAGGGTGCGAGACGCGACCCAGGTGCCAGAGCTGCGCGTAGATGAAGCTGCCATTGGCATGAACAACATCTGTGATCTTCTTCCAGCCATCGACTTGCTCTTTGTTCCAGATACCTGGGGCGGACTCCCACTCGGTACTAAACGAATGTCAGAGATTAGAACA
>JANDKE010001310.1:0-15177 GCA_027627275.1 Coprinellus aureogranulatus
GAATGACCATAAGGTGCGGCAAGATGCACTGCGCACCCTTGCTCAAAATCAATGTAGTGATGTTGGGCATCTTGTCCGGAAGGAGGGCGAAAGGGAACGCTATGCGTTGAAAAGAGGTTTGGGATGCGGCGGTAGAGTCCAGTTGCACCCGAACGCCACTCGCCATGGCGAATATATCCCCAGCAATAAGGGATAGCTGGTCGATGTCGGCGGTTCTAGCTTGGTTGAAGACGACATTCAGAGGGGGAAATCGTGGGTACACGATACCATGGATGTCGAGGTATTCCAGGACCCCGCTCGTTCCATGCTCCCCGTTCCAATCGAAACTGATTTCGGGATGTCGTACTGTTCCCAGACTGACTCGACATCCTTTAGAGGTGGCTTGTACCGCCAAGTGGACTTGCGGGACATCGGCGGAGGTGAGGACCGTACCTCCAGCACTCCCAACTACCCGCTGATGCAACACTCCCCTGAATCCTCCCAAAACGGTTTCGAATTCTGTCGCATTCGCCGAGCGGAATTTCGAAGTCGAGGGTAATTCCAGATGGATAGCGCAGGTACTCGGCGCCTGCAGATGGATGAGAAACCTGCCCAGTATCCTACCCCCATCCCAGCCTGCATCTCCGAGCGAAAGCAAACGTAGCCTCGGGATGGAAAAGTCGGCGACGGGCGCGATGTTCTGATACACTGCATCATGCAGTGCGAGGAATTGAAGGTTAGGCATGGAGCCCAGCATCTGCACCCAATCTCTAGCCGTAGGCCTGAAATCCATAGAGACGTCGTAGACGCTGAGTTCGGTAAGGGCATCAAATGTCATATGTGATCGGAGGGGTAGGAAAAGCGGTGATTCGCGGATAGATAGCTTGGAAAGAGTGGAAGAAAGGGCTCCTAAGTCCCACAAGGACGAAGTATACGCCCTGTTATATCTGATAGCCGTGACGGATGGTTGGTCGGTGGAGGGAAAGAGCCACCCCCCTCCTCGCTCTTGGCTGCTGTCCAGGAGGCGGGAACTCGACGTTCCATTCCCGTATTCGCTTCGACTCCGGTTTGAGTAGGTCGAGAACGACAACATCACGGTCTGTCGCAATACGCCAAGGCTCCGAGCGATGCCCAACATCGAAGGGGTGCGGCCTGGAGATTCGAAGGAAATCGGCGATCACTTCAACGGTCTGCCACTGAAAGTCAATGGCGTTGCTCCACAAATTCCTACAATCCCGCGACGCAAAGCGCCAATGTCGACACGTCTGTGATATGGCGAGGATCGTCGTTCGGATGACAGCCTTCTCCTCGAGGTCTATGTCCGTGGAGCTGGGCTCGACAGCGAACTCGAAGATTAGGTGGAGCAGTTCTGTAGGGAAGGACAGTTCGTCCCCCATGTCGAGGTAGGCGAGCACATCGTCAAAGACGGAAGGTTCCTTCTGGCGCCTTGGTCGGGAGGTGAGGCTTTTAATGGCGGATACATCAAGGAACTGAGGATCAGTGGGTGTTTGCTGGCCTTGCCCCCCTTTCTGAGCTGGAGCGGGGCTCAAGCTTTGAAGCGTGAGGAGGGAGAACTGGAAAGACGTGGAGGGAAGGGCCATTCGACTTGAAGGTAATGATGAGAGGGAGAAACACAGCTGGAAGCGCTCATAAAGCGTTTGACGTGGTACGAAGACACGCGGTGACAGCACCATGCCGGCACCGAGTTCGCAACGTGAATGTTTGCGGTCCGCCTGCCGACGCGAATAAGCGCCCAGTGCACTGCCAAAGGTTCTGACAGGGTGTGACGGTGGCGGTCACAGAACCACATAACTAAGCCCTATAAGCGTCTGAACAAGTAGTGGGAATCTGTAGAGAGGAATTTGAACAAGTAAAATGTAGACGTGCCATTATAAACGTCCCTTCTAAAGTCTATGGTATACTCCCGCTCTCTTCAACGCTCAATCCACAAACCTCAACTCCCTAACCCTCGTCTTCGCAAATTCATCCTTATACGTATCCCAGATCCTACAAGCCTCACATAAGCATCCCTAGATCTCGATAGGTTATGGATAGGCCAGTTACCTCGTCAATTCAGCGATATATCTCTGCTGCACCTCCATAACCTCCTCCAAGTCCGGCTTATCGTGCTGCTTGACATGGATCGGCTTGCCAATGACCGCGATAATCCGCCGTCTGTAAGGCATCAAGCCCACATTATCTAAAGGCATCGTCAGCTTCACTGAGCGTGGAGGGCTAGCAGGTGGAACTCACAATTTAGCAAACCTCGCCCATGGAAAAGCGGCAGCGTAAACCCAAATATCGACTGGAACTTCCTCTGCAGCGCATACACCGTCGTCCCCTTCTCATTCGGCATCTGCTGGTATATCTACCATCCTCTCAACATCAGCGGCTCCCTGAACTCGAGCAACACGAAATGGGTACCCACATCATTCTCACCAAACGAGAAAACCGGGACCAAATCCGCCCCATACTGAATTGCCAACTTAATAAACCCCAACCTCTTCCTCAACGTCAAATCCGCCGTCCCCGGATGCGCACTCAAACTCTCCGCTGCACCTCCAACCACGATCGTAATCGCACTCCCCGGGCCACTTTTCAGGATATTGGAGCAAGACTGTTTGGAGACGCTGCAGATACCCATGGCGAGGAGGACGTCGCGGTAGAAGGGCATTTGGAAGTTGGTTGTAAGTGTGAGGAGGTGTGGTTTGAGACCGGGGAAGGCTTTGGAGAATCCGGTGGCTTCTGTGCCGAAGGTGGCTAGGGCGCCTCTGGAGGGGACAAAAGGTGAGACGGGCATCGTCATGTAGAGTGCTCGACTCACGTTCCAATGATACCTGGTAGAGTGTAAGAAGGTGAGGATGACGAAGAATCAATTGAGACGCACCATGGGGATGGTACCCAAACACATACGGCCTATCAGGAGGCAAATCCGCTTCCTATACCACGCCCGCATAAACCACTCTTTCCCCTCACAAACCTCAATAGTGTACGCACCTTCATAAACCTACACCCCATCCTCTATATCAATGTCCACTTCTCCTTGGTAGAAGTGAAAGGCGAATACGCACGAAGCAGGGTAATAATCCGCAAAATACCTCCAAAACCTCAAATTCCTCATCCAACTCGACGCACGCCCTCCCCTCTCCGGTGCTTTATCAATGAACAGCGCCCAGACGAGGTATATCGTTAGGATGGGCCATAATGGGGGTATCGACCTTTAGGATGTCACCCAGTATACGCAATCCCAATTGAATTGAAGGTCGGCATTGCATCCATTCCAGATGTCAGATCCAACGTGCATACAAGGGGTGGGCGCCAATCCACAACAACGATCACAATCCCTATTAGCACATTCCTCCCAAATGCAAGTGCCACTCACCACAAAAAGAACCAAGTACACGTCGTAATCACAATCATAACACTCCAAGTAGCCACCGCCAACGTCTGCAGCCTCCTCTTCCTCGGCACCTTCGCTGGTACGAACTTGACCGCAGGCGTCGGTATCGCAGTGAACTTGCTCAGCTTCTTCAACGTCGCCGCGCTCAGCGTCCTAGGGAGCTTGCTTGGACGTTCCGAAGAAGCGTGCCCATCGGACTTGTCGTTCACTGAGAGGTGGTTATCGTCGTGTGTCTCGCTTCCAGGCATCGTTTGCCAACTGCCCGTCGTCGGTTGTCTAGGATCCTGAAGCTTAAGGCGATCCAGAAGGGTAAATGATAGAGGGAAAGAGAGGTGGGGATACACGCAATGGCGCGGAGGTATAAAGGAATGATAAAAGCCAAGAACAGGTCGAGCTCGTCGATGGACGCAACGCCGGCTACCCGTTATGCACGTGAAATGACGTCCAACAGATCCCGGACACCGCCAAACCTCATACCCTCGTCACCTTCTTCATCTTCCCAGAACTCTAGATCTGGCTCTCATTCAATATTCAAGGTCAGAGATAAAGGTCAGAGATAAGAAACTTCTATGACTTGTTCGAACTACTATAATGCACAGAAAAAGGGTACCCGGGACGGTATCGTAATCGTAGGTTATACAGTACACACAATGATTGAGGACGAGATGAAAGACGATGGATGGAGGAAGGTAGAACCAAGGACCTCTATGCGTAGAGATCGTCGTCGGCGTCTTCAGTGAAGCCCGTGTTCGAGGTAGCAGCAGGGGCGGCGGCACCTCCCTCGGCATCAGGGAACTTGAAGTTGTTGCCGAAGCCACGCGACTGTTGGAGGTTCTAGAAAAAAACATCATATCAGTACCCAGTCTCCCGTACAAAGACGACAGGGAACATACCTGAGCGAACATCTCATAACGCCTGATATCAGCATCCTGCACCGAACGACGAGCATACTGCATAGCCTCCTCAAAGTGGGCCCTAGTAATCTGAGGAACCGGATCCTCCTCTTCCTCCTCCTCCTCCATCTTCACATCACCAGCCTCCTCCCTCTCCTTCTTCTCGCGTGCTCTCCGGATATCCGCATCGATCGACTCACGAATAGCCAACTTGGCAGCACGCTGGCAAATCTCGGTGAGATCGGCACCGGAGAACCCGTGCGTCATCTTGGCCAAGAAGTTGAGGTCAACGTCAGGAGCAACAGGCGACTTCTTGAGAGCAGCCTTGAGGATACCGAGACGAGAAGGCTCGTCGGGCAAGGGAATGTAGATGAGCTGGTCGAGACGACCGGGACGCAGGAGGGCGGGATCGATCTGGTCGGGCCTGTTGGTGGCACCGATGATGAAGACGTTCTTCTTGGTGTTCATACCGTCCATCTCCGTGAGGATCTGATTCAGGACACGGTCACCAGCACCTCCAGCGTCACCGGAGCTGCCACCACGAGCCTTGGCGATGGAGTCCAACTCGTCGAAGAACATCACACAAGGTGCGGCAGCGCGAGCCTTGTCGAAGACGTCACGGACGTTCGCCTCAGACTCACCGAACCACATGGTGAGCAGCTCGGGACCCTAGAAAGAATCGTTAGTTTGCGTGGTACACATATGAGAGCAGGTATACGACATACCTTGATGGAGATGAAGTTGGCGTTACACTCGTTGGCGATGGCCTTGGCCAAGAGGGTCTTACCAGTACCAGGAGGACCATAGAAAAGAACACCCTTCGACGGCGACATACCATACTTGAGGAACTTCTCTGGGTGGTCGACGGGGTACTGAACAGTCTCCTGGAGCTCCTGCTTGACCTTCTCGAGACCACCAATGTCGTCCCAAGTAACGGTGGGAACTTCGACGACGGTCTCGCGAAGAGCAGAGGGGTTGGAAACACCAAGGGCGAAACGGAAGTTCTCCATCGTGACACCGAGCGAGTCGAGGACCTCAGCATCGATGGTGTCCTCGTCGAGGTCGATGAGGTCCATCTTCTCACGAATCTGCTGCATAGCGGCTTCAGAGCAGAGGGAGGCGAGATCGGAACCGACGTATCCGTGGGTGTCGGCGGCAATCTGCTCGAGGTCGACGTCCTCTGCGAGCTTCATATTCTTGGTGTGGATGCGGAGGATCTCGAGACGTCCGGTGGGGTCGGGGATACCGATGTCGACTTCACGATCGAAGCGACCAAAGCGACGGAGGGCGGGGTCGATGGAGTTGGGCCTGTTGGTGGCGGCCATCACGACGACGTTCGAGCGAGCCTTGAGACCATCCATGAGGGTCAAGAGCTGCGACACGACACGCCTCTCGACTTCACCGTTGGTCTTCTCACGCTTGGGGGCGATCGAGTCGATTTCGTCGATGAAGATGATAGCGGGGGAGTTCTTCTCGGCCTCCTCAAAGGCCTTGCGGAGGTTGGACTCGGATTCACCAGCCATCTTGGACATGATTTCGGGACCGTTGATGAGGAAGAAGAATGCACCAGTTTCGTTGGCCACCGCACGGGCCATCAGGGTCTTACCCGTACCGGGGGGACCGAACATGAGAATACCGCGAGGGGGCTTGATACCGATGGACTTGAAGAGTTGGGGGTGACGCAAAGGCAATTCGACGAGCTCACGAATCTGGGCCATCTGTTTCCTGCAGCCACCAATGTCGTCGTAGCCAACCTCGGCGAGATTTGACTCTTCATCCTCTCTCTTGACTGGGTCACCCTCGGTGTGGATAACGGTGTCCTGTGCAACGATACAGTACTCGGCGGGATCGGTCTCGATAACCTTGAACTCGACTGTCCGCATGCCACCACGAACAAGGAAGGTATCGCCCTTTCGCACAGGTCGGTATGCTGTACAAAAAGCTCAGTACTGTGGCGCTGGGCGCTTAGTCAGGAAGCTACACACCTTCAAGGAAGTAAGGCTTGAGGTAGACATCGAAGATGTTTCCGCTGAGACCTTCGATGGAGTCGTCGAAGGGGAGGACGTGGATACGCTTGCCGTACTTGATGTCGAGGCATGCGTGGACGTTGACGAGATCGCCGAGCTTGACGCGCAAGTTGTTACGCGCAACCTTGTTGAGTTGGATGCGGCCTTCTTCGACGTCGTCGGAGCTCAAGCAGATGAGAACAGTGTCCTTGCGCTTCTTGCCACTGTAGCAGGTGTAAGAGAGGGAAGGAAAATACAAAGGAAGAGACGCACCGAATGATCACAGTGTCACCGCGGAAGAGCTGGAGGGTCTCCATCGTGTTGGGGTGGAGGGTGGCGACTGCGACGAATGAGCTCCTGCTTCAACCCTTATTCCATTTTCACTCACCAGAGTTATCGTCGGTTGCCGCCTCGTCCACAATGAGACGGTTGGGCCTGCATACCTGGTCAATTCCATCCTCACTTTCATCCCCAAAATCTGATACTCACGATTTCTTGGGCCTTAGGATGGCCGTAGAGACATCGTTGGGGCCTGGTTGAGGGGGTGCGCCACTGGGGTCAGCCATAGTATGAGATGGTGGTGGAAGAGAAGAAAGGAGTGAAGGACGCGCGTCCGAGTCGTGGACAAACTCATTTATAACACGTGCCGAGTGGCAGTGCCAAGTTCTGCCCCGTTCCACTGCCTTCTCTCTGCTGACTACGTTTGCATTTTGTATTACATTTTGTATTACATCTCCTCGTCGTCCTCAAGGTCCAGCTCCTCGACGGGAAAATCCCCGACCTTGACCTTGTCGGGGCGCACGAAGACGCCGTACTTGTCCTTGCACGAGAAATACCTCTCCCCGTTCACACTGCCATCGTTCTTGCCCAACGGCTCGTCGTACTCGATACCAACCCATACCCCAGTTGCAAATTTCGTCGGGCCCACAAATCTCACAGTACCGCGCTTTCTCAAGTCCGCATCGGTGGAGTCGACCTCGCATCGTGACCCAACTGGGATGTCGATGTTGACAAGCGTTTCGGGTTTGGGCTCTGCCGATCCTCCAAATCGACCGATCTTGTTACGTTGTTTGTACGCGAGGACGGTGTCTGGAGCAGTAGTCAGCAGGTGTCGTGATAGTAAATGGGAGAGCGTACCTGTTCGCTTGGCATATTCCTCCTCAGTAAGCTCGAACTTTTCGACGTTGGTAAAGTCCGTCAGTTGCCCAGTCAGCGTCGACGAAGGGTTGCGATCGTCCACTTTGATGACCTGCCAGTCGTGCAGACCGTAGAACCCGAGCATCTTGGTGTCATCATCGAGCGTGGCAACTACCCGAGGGTCTTGCTCAGACTCGAGGAGGGTGATGATCTGGTTTCCTGCTGGAATCCCAGTAATCGGTTCGAGCTTCGTCTATACAGTTCTTTGCGATTAGCCCAGACTGTTGCTACAGCTAGATGAACTCACCTTGAGCTGCTCGACCGTGATGTGAGGCTCTATGCGCCTCTCAGAGTGCGTATCAGGAGACTTGACCCAGACATTGACCATGATGAACCTCTGGAAAGCCCCCTGGATGCAGCGATCAGCGAGGATATTGAACTGTGATCTTATCTGATAGATTGACCTGTAATCCAGCAGTCTGAGTAAGAGCTGACAAGAACCTCCTTCCTTCTTTCCCTTCACTATCAACGACGGTCAGCGCCTACTCACACAATCTATGGAAGCTCAAAGGCCTTGTAAACCCTCGGAACTCAGAAAGAACAGGCTTCTCTAGACATTGTCAAAGACGGCTCTTTGCAACCAGATGACTGGTATATGCTTCCATAAAGCCGTCGCTCCTTTTGCTGGCCGATTTCCAGATTTCATCTTCCATGTTGGCATACTATGCCAGCCCGAGAGATGGCGGTGGAGCGTGGCTGAAATGGCGTATACTCCAGATCTATCTGCGGACGACGCCCGCGAGCAAAGAACGAAAAGGGACTAGGATCATCTACCGGATTGCTCATTGCAGTCACCAGAGACGTTGACAACCTCGACGCACACTCGGCCTCGACCTCTTCGCCCCTTCAGTATCGCTCTCTAGTCCTACTCATGGATTGTCAAGGCAATGAGCGCTGAAAACCCGGCCTTCGTCATGCTCCAATCCATAGGAAATAGATGAAGGCTGAAGGTCGAACGGGACGAGTTCGACTTGATGATCCAGTATCGAAGAACCGAGAAAGATGACTTTGAATCGTCTCTCCTCATCCACTGCATCTTACTCGGCGCATCTCATTCCGTCACCTACGCACACCTCGTTCGCAGTTGAACCGGGTACGCCGTAGGCTACAGCGCTGACGGCGGCACTTGGTCAGAGTCTGGCATTTGACCGCATCTGATTATGAGCAAACTTGTCAGCTCGTGGTGCAGAGTCCGATCCTCATCCCAGCCCTCTCAAAAGAAGGTAGCAACGCACTGCCTCTGCGCCTAATCCTTTTCAGCCCCAACTTCCTGCTAGTGGCTCGGAGGAGCCCTGATCTTCACTGCAGGATGTCAATTCCTTGGAAACGATATCTAGTGTACGCCTTGTTCAAGACCTCCTGACCCATCCCCCTGACCGATACTGTCGCCAACGCCGCAGGGGATCCTTTCAAACTTCTTCTCAGGGCCGTGCGGATTGGGGTTCGGGAGACACAGAAGCGCTAAGATCGATCGAAAAGGTTTATCTGGTACCACGGGAGAAGCAAAGTTCGTCTTTTTGTTAGCTCCCTGACAACGGACGTGCCTCGTTCACCGGCGTAACGCCATCCTGGCGCTACTGTTCAGGGATTCTCTGGCACACCTCCCCATACATGCTGTTCAAGCCTTAGCGACTTCCTAAGGTGAGGCAGTGTACAGTAGTACTCGTCTGACCCCAACTGGGTCGGAAGATTCATCCGCGCCATCTTTGGATGTGTCCCCACAACAACACGAGCCGGGCTCCTCGTATCTGCTGTTGTGCGCGCCAAAACCTGGACGGCGGCCGACAAGTATCTTAACTCGAGTCCCAGAGCTACAAGCCGCTAGCCTCGTCGCATGACGCTTGCCCTTTACTTCCACCTTCCATGTCCTCTCTTTCGGTTCCCCACCAAAAGCTGCAGCTGGGTCCAGGAAGTTGGCAATCTCGCCCCTCCGTTCAATTGTCCAGGTGTGTCGTCTCAACAGCATCGTACATATGAGGCCCTCCTCACCGCTCGTCTCTCTAGATCCCCCACCCTTCATGATGTTCCGCAATCACATCCGGCTGCCCTTCCTTACGAAGTTCTCCAGGCCATCTTCGTCACAGCGATGGAAGGCAGCACCTCCGATGTCGACGTCGTGGAGAAGGACAGACTACGCCGCAACATTCTGGCATTCTCCCAAGTCTGCGGCCAGTGGCGCTACGCTGCTCTAGGCTACAGCCCTCTCTGGGTTCACTCCATCGATTTCCTCAGTTACCCTTCCCTAGCAATCGATTATTATCTGCGGCTCTCAAGACCCAACCCTATCGACGTTGGTCATCGCTCAGCTCCATTCCGCGTTGCTGGGCGCAGGGCCCTCGTCGTCCTTCACATTCTGAAGGATGATTATAATCGGGTCAGGCAGTGGAATATCGAGATTTCCCCGGACTACCGTCATCTGAACCTGCAGCATTTGTTTGGAGACGCTGAGGGTGCTATCTCGTACCCGGTGCATACCTTCCGACAAGCTGGTAGGATGAACATACCCGAAGGGCCTTGGAGCCAATTGGTATCTTCGCTGGAGAAGCTGTCGCTATGCGATACCAATCTGGCACTGAACTCGTTCATGGAATTCTCCCACCTCGCTGAACTCTCTATAAAGAGTACGTACCATCGCTCGGCGAAGTACCAGATAATGGAAGTCATTGCATTACTTCGAAAGACTCCTCGACTTCGCTTCCTCCGCTTGAAAGATGCCATTAGACCTGGTCCGGAGGACAATCCCATTGCTGCAAACCAGCCCATTCTGCCGGTCATCCTACCAGATCTTCGCCTCATCGCACTCTCAGAAGCAGATTGGGAGACAGCCTACCTTCTCTTGCTTCTCATCCCTATTCTCCAGAAATCTGAACGCTGTTGCGTTGATTTGTCTCTTCCCTCGTATGCGAGCAGAACAGAGGATGGGATACCGGTCAACGAGATTGTCGCTGCTCTTGGCTCGGTGCAAGAAAACGTGCAAGGTGGCCCGTTTTCCCCATCTATGACTGCTCCTCGAGTGGAGGTGGCCCTCCAATGTCGTGGTGAGCATGACTTCCAGCTTACAATGGGAACTGTCCCAAATCCCGAAAGGACTCTGGATTGGAATGGGAATAGTGGCACAGTCGGCGTTACGAAGTATCTAGACGACTACTTCAAAACTGCTTCACAAGCGCGTTCACAAGCGCGCGTGCATCCTCCGCTCAGTGTCACGCTCCCGAACCCCGTCGCTCAGGACATCCGAAGTACCGCATGTATCCTAAACGCCAGTACACTCTACACCACCGGAAGTCTTCGTATGAGTGTAGACCTGCCACTTCTGACCACCAGAAGCGCCGACCAGGTCATCGACACCCTCCCTTCCCCTCTCATCAACATGCGGCGCGTGAGGACCGTGACCCTTGACGAAGGTGCCTCTATGGTAATCTTACCCACCTTGCAGGGTCGGACGTTCCTGAACGCGGATAGGGTGCCGGTTCCTTGGCTTCCGAATCTAGAGTTCATTGCGATTGAGTGCAGTAGACCGAGGGTTGGGGAGCTGGGGTACTTTGGTCAGGCTGTGGGGAGTGATATACAGTTGGTCATTAGGCGATATGTTGAGTGGAGGAGACAGGTTGGCCTGCCTGTGCGGGTACTCTGGTCTGGGTCTGTCGCAGAGGGAGGGGATCCGGAGGGAAAGGGAAGCGATAGTAGAAGGCGAGGAGGGAGATGGAAGAGAAATGGTATTGTCTCCTTGCCTGGGAGGTGAACCTCGGGGACTCGGGTTACCCGTGGAGTACCTGAGGTTCTCTTGCACAAATAACAACCTTTTCTTCCCGATCCAACTGTTTCAACATTAAGTTTCGAGGTAAGGGTGGCCGCGAGCTTGGCTTATCTTATCTGTTAGGCGGGCTGCGAATTGGATCCGGCGATTGCCGCCTTTCCCCTCAACGCTCACTCCGTTCTTCTTCGAGTTGTTTGCTTGACCCCTCTCGAGTGAACATCGTATCGCATCGCATTGACGAAGACCATGGATTTCACGGGAAATCCATGAGCTCTATAGTTGTCTTGGCTTCAACGTTTGCGCAGTGCGGCCCCGATGCCCCTTCTCGCCCTAGTATGAGTGTCTCTCGCCCATGAGCCCCAAAGGCCTGTTGGTTTCCAGCTTTGGATAGTGCCTCTCCACGTTGGTACGTTCTAGAGACACTCTGTCTCAGGGTCTCCCACCATTCTGTCTGACTCGACGCTCCTGCAGTACCGGCATCTGTCTTCAACGTAACACAATAAACGCCTCCCAAATTCGGCTTGCCAGTCAACACCCACCGAAACGTCACCATTGACATGTTAAATACGAGTCTGAGCTCAGGACCGTGATTGCAGTGCCTTTGCCATTTCCCTCACCGTTGACACGGTGCACTCTTGCTCTTGCCAATTTGCTTCAACCTTCACTCTTGATGCCTTGCCTCCGAGTCTCGTCGCCTCTCCGAAAGTTCCACTGGTTCCGTGCGAAGCGCCGCAGACCTTCCAATGTCCCAGTACCGCCATCGAGGTTTGTGGTTTGAACACGGTTTTACGTGGACGAATTTCTTATACGTCACACTGCCAGGTCCCCCCCTCTTCACGATGAACCACAACATGCTGCAGCCAGTGCTCCCTACGAGCTCCTTCAAATCATATTCTCCCTGGCAATGACGCCCAGCTCCTCTGACATCGACTACTCGGAGAAAGCCCTGCTTCGCTCGACCATTACCTCCATTTCCCAAGTTTGCGCCCAATGGCGTCATACGGCGCTTTCCGAGAGTTCTCTCTGGGTCCACTCGGTTGACTTCGAGAGGCACTCACCCAAAGCCATCGCGTTCTTCCTCTCCTTGTCAAGGCCTCACCCCATCGACGTCGGCCATCGCTCAGCACCGTTCCGCATCTATGGAGAGCGCGGCAACGCGGTCCTCAAGGCCATGAGAGAGGACTTCCACCGCGTCGCGCACTGGAACATTGACGTCTCCCCGGAATTCCGCTTCAACAGCGTACGAACACTGTTCTTAAAGCCAGACAACGATATGTCGCCTTATCCAGTGCAAACCCTGCGACTGGCAGGTATCATCAATCTGCCAATTCGCGATTGGAAGCGTATCGCCCCGTCTCTCCAGAGTTTGAGCCTGTGTGATACCAACATCGTCTTAACACCATCACTCGATCTCTCCAACCTCACCGAACTCGCGATAACGACAGTATATCGTTCGGTCAAATACCAAATAGCGGAAGTACTCGCAGTCCTCCGCAAGACGCCTCAACTTCAACTTCTCAGCTTGAAGGACGCAATCGCGCCTGTACGAGATCCCATCGCAGCGAATCAATTCAATCCAGTGCATCTGCCAGAGTTGCGCTTCGTCGCCGGAGAAGAATCTCAGTGGCAAACGGCATGCCTACTTCTCGCCCTCCTCTCCTTTATTCAACGGCCACTCCAATGCGGACTGGATATCTCCCTGCCCTCGGGTAATGCACCGTGGTTTAACTCCTCGGAGTACTTGTTTGGCCGTGCCCTTACATTGCTACAGCAAAGTATTCATGGCGCTTTGTGGCCTTCACCATTGCACGCACCCCGGGTTGAAATCGGGTTCGAACCTCAAGGGTTTGGACATAAACTTACCATCGGCACCATCCCAAATTCTCATACCAACCTGGATTGGAATGGTATCAAGGGGAGAGACAGCGTACAGAAGTGTCTTGACGACTACCTGGGGATCAAACTGCCCACATCGGGTGATACCCTGCACCCTCCGCTTAGGGTCAGGATGTTCAATCCCTCCGCTCGGGTCATATCTAGTCTTTCAGGAACTCTGTTCGCAAGCGCCTTTCAGACGACCGAGAATGTCAGGATAACAGTCGAACCGCTTTCTGGGGCAGCTGGGAATCCGGACGACATCATCAAGCCAATTTCGTTGGCTCTCCTCCGCAAAATGCAGCGAGTGAGAACCATGACGCTCGATGAAAGGGCCGCCATCCATGTCCCGCGCACCCTTAGGGGGCGGACGTATACGAACGATGACAACACGCCCGTTCCCTTTCTTCCGAGTCTGGAATACATCGCCGTCGAGCTCAGTCGACCAAGGGTTGAACAAACTGGGCCTTTCAGCCAACGGAGAGCAGCCGAGCTGCTGCACACAGTTCGCCAGTACATCGAATGGAGGCAACAAGCGGCACTTTCGATCCAGGCTATCTGGTCTGGATTGGCCGGAGGATCTCGTGGCGAAGAATATGCCAACGAGTACTCGCAGAGGCGTGGTGGATCGAAGAGAAATGGGATTGTTTCTATACAAGATCTACATCACTGAGGCGGTGAGGCTTAGACAGCGTCGGAACAAGCCTTAGCTGCGCAATCATTTCAGCCACCCCTGTCAGTCTGATATTGCATCTGATAAAACCCGACAACGTCTGGTGCACCTGGTGGTTGCTGAGAGCGAATCAAGATGTCCCTGGTGCTGCGGCTTGCGGGCAGCCCTCTGCAATCCAAAATTGCCGGACGTCTAAGTGCCAATGGCCCATGGCATTAACAAGGCGCCACGGTCGACGCTCTTCAGCTCTTTCGTTTCAACTCTATCGACCCCTCCCCCGCTCGCTCCCATCTCGTCCAAGAATCAGCAAGTGAAACACTAGTAATCTACTCATCTGCCATTGCTAAATGATGATTGTTTACTGAGACGGCGACTGATACTTTGTAAGTGTCGACAGATCATTGGGTTTGGGTGGTGGGCAAGAACATTGGGGCTGTGATGCGGTGCTTTGGCAGTTCTTACGTTCACCTGTGTTCAAATGTACGTCGACAGTATATCTACCTACAGGTTAGCTCACAGCAACGCTGTTCCCCTACCTATACTAACCCCTCTTCGATATCGGCAGGATGCAAGGCCACCAACTGGGGGCCGGCAAAGGATAGCCAGCAGCCGCATTGAAAGGTGGGAGGGCGACGCGGTACCACCACCACCTCAACTACCACGACGAATGTGAACACGAATGCGAACCCACCACCCACACAACCAACCCGGCGTACGACTGCACGCGCTGCCGCCGCTCGAGCTGCTATCAACATAGACATGCAAATGGAGTCTTCCTCTTCTGAGGAGGAAGAGTCTTTGGAGTCCGAAGAGGACGATGAGGACGACGCAACGAGCGAAGGTCCCAACCCAGAACACGAAGACGAAGAGGAGGAGAACGACAAACAACCCTCCGTCGCACACCTCAAAGTTCCCTCCGCCGGCCGTCTCAAGAGGGTGTTGAGCTCGAACGCGTCGAGCGAGTATAACGACGCCAGCGCCCCTCATTCCAACGCAGCGGACGACGATGACGAGGAAGAAGAGGAAGCGGACGTCCAACCGAGAGCTGGGCAACGGCAGAGTCGACGCAGGGCGGTTGCTGGGCGGAAGAGGGTAGTGGAAGATGATGACGACGATGAGGACGACGAGAATGGGGAGGAAGAGGTTGACGTCGAGGAGGACGTTGCGTCGGTACGTTCCATTCCATCCTTGCGTTCAATCGTGATACTGACAGGCAGGACGACTTCGTAGACGAGGTACACCCAACCCCGCTCCTCAACCAAACCCTCAACCAAACCCTCCTCCTCCTCACACAAGAAACCCGTCCCTCCTCCCAAACATGAGCCTACTCCCACTGCACCCGCTGCACCCACGACTCTACCCCGAATCAAGCTGAACTCGGGCTCAATCCAACTCCT
>JANDKE010001311.1:0-15167 GCA_027627275.1 Coprinellus aureogranulatus
CGAATGCGATCTGCGAGTCGGTAAATAGCTTCCGCATGTGCGATTATGTAGGACTGCATCGCCTCTTTATCATCGGTGGTCTCCAAATCTGCTGCTGATAGCATCGTAAGAATTGCCCAGGTCTGAGTGACATCGGAATTCGTGCAATACACAATATCTGTAACGATTGACGGGCAGGTTTCAGTACGACGTGTAACGCGATGTTTCCCATGGAGGACTCACTCTTCAAAAGAGCGCGGTGGGGCTTCGAGCGGCATGACGCTCCCAGAGAGAATATGGCACCCTCATGCACGGCATTGCGCCGTATTCCGACTCGTCCTGCCAGCGGCTGAGAAGCGCCAGTGCTGCCGCAACAGGGGTACGTGTTCTCCAGCCTGTCGCTGACCTCCCATAGGTTGAAAGTCTTCTCAAAGCCACCTTCGGTGGTGTATGTCCCTACATCGCCGGGAACCACGCCTTGAGGCTGAGAATCAGGCAGCGAAGGAGCAGGTTCCCAGCATGGAAGTCCGTAGCCGGTGTTCAGGAGGCTCAGCACATAGATCTCATGAAAAGCACGACCCGGGCGTTGGGCCACCCATTCGATAGAGTCGTCCATTGATCCCTGAAGCCAATGAGCGATATCCGACTAGCAGGGTGAAAGAACGTACGACTGTGAAAGCCAGAGAGGCATTCGCAGGGTCGTCTCCGAGCTCCTGCTGCAGGCTGGCACCTCCAAAATTCCAGGCGATGATGTTAGAGAAGAGTGCTATAATATCCCACATCGAAAACGTCGTCTGGGGTGTAACTTCGGAGTCTCGCTCGCCTCCCTCTGGGTGGACGGTGGTGTCGCCATCCGAGGAATTCTTTTCGACCCTCTTGAGGGGAGTGCTTGCGGAAGGCTGGCTCCCAGAGTCACCACAGTTTACGACAACATTGATTGCGAGGTCGACTTTGGACGAAATCCTAGAGTTCGACACCAAGTCACGCCCCACAGTCGTTATGTCGATGTTCTTCGCAGTTTGGATCGCGCTATCGGGCATGATGGAAATCGTTTGGTGCTTGGTCGCCCCGTTACCATTGAATATCAAGTCGGGTTCCTCAGTGGATGGAGGGCGCTCCATGGCGAAGTTAACCAAATCACAGAAGAGCCGTGACGCCGAAGGGATTCCATACGTCGGGGCTCGTCTAGCTAGGACTTCATTATATATCCGAACCACAAAGCATGCTAGCACGTGCCAAGGATGACTTCTTCAATTCAATATTCAATCAATGCTGACGACTGACCTAAGTTGATCGGAGGCGGAAAGGAGCAGTGACGGCGTTAATGACATTGTCAGGGGTGAGCGTATGAATAGGCGCCCATGCTTTGGCCTCCGCTCGCGATGATGAAGTCCTTGACATAACCATAGGAACGTACCCGATGGTGTGCTGAAGCCACTTGTCGATAGCACGCGGACTGGTGTTCCGCGGGAAGGCTGGATGCGATATGCGTAGGGTGCGAGTATAGGGTTGACGAGCTTGAGGACGTGGTGCATTGAAGGTGTGTGAACGAGGTGGATCTGGAGCACATCTGACTGCTTCAATCACCTCTCTTTCGTCTGCTCAAACTGCACACCAGACTCCTCTCTCTCCTCCGAGAAGTCAAGACTCCGCACGACAATCTTGAACCCTCATCCCCAAAAAAAAAAACAAAAAAAAAAAAAACAGCTCCGCCACCCTTGCCCTTGCGTTCCTAGGTTCCTTATGCCCAGAAGACCGCGGGTCATACCGTGCAAGTCAAAGGGGAGGGTGATTTTCCAGCGAGTTGGTGCCCTCAGTTGGGATTCGGGAGGTGGAAGAGAGAACGAGAACCCATATACATTCGAGGACGGTGTTGCCTCCACCTCCTGCGCAGGAGACGGCCATCCCACATGTCTTCAAGTTGAGGTATCGGTGCCCCGGTTACGACCGCCTGTCTTTACGATGCGATGAATCTTCAGAGATGGACCTGTGCTAGGATATTCTGTTGACGATGGTATCCTCCTGAGCGGCTACTTCGTTGGTTGATGGTTGCACGCGTCCCGCATTCGGATGGGGAGGAATGTCAGGCGTCAAGATTACAGGAGACGGAACAAGGCGAGCGACAGATTTTTGGAAAGGGTTGGGCGCACACCGCAGGGGGTTCAAAGCACTGATTCATATCAGATCTGCATATGCTCGCCTCTCGCCGTCATCTACCTCTCATCCATTTCCCCTTGCACCCGGACATCGACTCCCCTTCCAAAGCACCTTGAGGGTGTTGTCGAGCCAGAGCTGAGTACGTGAAGGAGCGAGAAAGAAAGGCAGAAATAGATGGCATCAACGCGGACATCACTATCATCCCGCCAGATCCCGCCCTCCTCAACTCGAGCGATTGGATTTCGCCCGCTCTGACTCGAAATCTTACTGATTTGGTCATATGTACAAAGTCACTTCTCGCTTACCCCCTCCCAGTATCAGCTCCTCCGCTATTACGCTACCTAATGACTCTTTTACAAAGGGATTGCACGCTCATGTCAGTAACAATTTAATAATTAAACATTGCGAAGGCAATGCTCAATCACAACGACGTGGACCTGCTGCAGACAGGTTCCTCAGTGCTTCTGAGCATTCTCGGGACTATCACGAGCATCATCATTCCCGGCTTCCCACCTTCGTGCCAGGCTGCAGTGACTAACGAATGCTCAAGGCGGAGGACATTGAACCTTTCCGTGATGTCTACTTATGTCCGCTCACTCGCCTTGCCTCTAAGCGCTTCCTTCTGACACTCCGAAATCCATGTCTATCATGTAGCCGTGTCTTTTACACAGGCGTATTCGATGGTAACGCCAAGGGATTAATGGGGATCAGCCTTTGACAAGAGTACCGCACCACGATTAATCAATGAACGAATGACTGCTGGAAGCAATGATGTTCACAGCCGAGTCGATTCTGCAAGGGCAGAGCGATTGAGTGGGGTATAAATAACGCAGCAACCTGAGCTCACCGTTTACTGCTGCCCCCTTCCTTTCCAATTCGGGGGCGCATTGCACCCTTCACTTTTCCGAACCACGATGTGTTCAGTGCATCCTTCACCCTGCGAAGCCATGATGCATCGAATACATCCCGCTGCGATTTCGGGGACGCCATTCTCTTCCCCTGCCCCTCGGAAATAGTCTCCACCTCCCTCAATCGCCTTTCAAGTTCTTCTAACGTGTATCTCAACTTTTTGCCCGCCTTCGTATCTAACAGCCTCTTGCACTTCTCGATAAGCACCTGCTGGATCTGCAATTCCATCGCCCTCCAGTTCCGCTCCTGTGCCATACGAAGGATTCCGTTGACGATACGGTCAGGGTCAGTCGAGTAGTCCTGAACACGCTCAAGATTAGCACCCGAGTCCAATATGTCCTTCCAGAAATTTGTCCTGAACTCGCGTTCGCGAGAAAACGCGATGGAGGGCGATTCGAGCGCGGCGGTGTCCCAGCCCATTGTGACCATCGTAACCATTGGGGCCGCTTGTCCCCCAAATATTTCCCCAAACAGCTCATAACCCATGGCAACTGACCCGTATCTGCGTTTTTGCGACAGGCTCTCTAGGTAGAGGACGTGAGTGAACCAGGGACGGCATTGGAAGCTGCGCGAAGACTCAGTACACACACACGGATCCTGGAGAAGAGGACCTACATCGAAACTAGGCAATCGCACAGTCTTTGGAATGATTCATACTCAGACTCGTATGTGTCGTCGAACCCAGGAGTGTCTACTAGGACGATGCTTCGTCCAGGATGGGTAGGATTGGATTCATGAAGCATGCACCGATAGTAGGATATTTGCCGGGTGCAGGATGACATTCCTTGGCCGATGGGGCTGATATTTTGCCCGACATATTTGTTGATGAACTGGGGTGGCGATTTGTTTAGCATTGCAGTTCTCTTAGGTGTTAATAATCCCTTACTGTGCTTTTTCCGACACCTGTTGGGCCCATGAGGCTACGGCACTCTCAATGAACAGTCGCATGCGAGCGCGAGGGAACACTCACATTATAACGACATCGTCAGGATTAAGCTTTCGACGACAGGATGGCTCAGCACCATCACACTTTGAGGGGCTATTTTTGGGGCCTTCGGACTGAGCGCGATAATTTCTGTTTGCTCCGCGACTTGTGCTCCCGCAATTTCTCCTATTTCACTGGTGGCCTCCTTCGAGCTACACTCCGTCTGTTTCCCCTGCCTTCCCGGATATCGGCCTGTATCCTTGGTTGAACCTTCTTTGGATTGCTTGGCGGGCTCCTGCTTATTCGGGAGCTCCGTCGCCACTCCCTCCTTCTCATCGGCCTTTTGGAGGACCCTGTCAATCGTGCAGCCGGAATCATTCACAGATTCTGTACCTCTCTCCACGATGGTCCCTGCCTTGGAAATTCTCCTCCTTGGAGAAATATGGAGCGCTTGAGCATCGTTCCTGCAAGGGAGCCCTTTGAGCACTGTAATGTTATCAATTAGCCTCGCCGGAAGCTCACTTGTTGCTCCCTCCTTCCCTCTGACCAAACTGGAACACATCCTCGACTCTGTCCACCCATGGCGCTTCCAACTGATCCAACTGCTCCCTCAAAGACATCACCCGCTTTTTCTCCCCCTCCGGATCAAGGGTTGGCAACACTCTCAATAGCTCCCCAATCTCTTCCAGTGTCCACCTCAGCTTTTTGCCGGCCTCAGTATCGGGCAGTCTCTTCCGCTCGTCAACGAGCTCTCGTTGAATCTGCAGCTCCATCGCCCTCCCTTCCCCCTCCTGCACCTTCCGCAGTATCTCATTGATGATCCGCTCAGGGTCAACCATGTAGTTTCGGACACGCTCCAGGGTCGCACCGGCTTCCAAGATGTCTCTCCATAAATTGGTCCTAAACTCATGCTCGCGTGTAAGGCCAACTTCAGTTGATTCGAACTCGGCCACGTCCCAGTGTGTGGTGACAATCGTGACAAGGCGGGCCGCGCGGTCCCCACAGAGCCCGCGGAACAGCTCATAATCCAACCTCCCCGACCCATACATGCGCTTCTGGGCGACACTGCTGAGGTAGAGGATGTTGGCTACGCGGAGTTGGTTGCCATAGCTGCAAAAAGCTTAACTCGTTTTCGGACGGTCAGGGGACAGCTAACTCACAGTGAAGCCAAGCAGACGCATATTTTTCGCAGAGTTTCATACTCGGTTTCCATTGCGTTGTCGGATCCCGGGGTGTCTATCAGAACGACTCTTCTCCCAGGGTGGGTAGGATGGGACTCCGGAAGAATGCGCTGACGGTAGGATACCTCTTGCGTGCAGGATATCATTCCGTCGCTCACTGGAGCTACCTCTCGACCCAAATACGCGTTTATGAACTAGTTCCACGGTCAGAACGATGACCCAGCCTTAACCATGGACTAGGACGTACCCTGCTTTTACCAGTACCCGACGGGCCCATGATTCTTTTGCAAATCCATATCAGATCAAGCTCGAAAGGGTACCTACGCCCGACTCACACTATGACGATGTCGTCCGGATGGCCGTCGAATATATGGTCACCCGGCCTCAAAAGTTCTTTCCAGGGAGCGTCCTTGGCAGTCGAGGTCCGATTTTTAGTCTCGGGCTTAGAGGAGAAACCACGTATCCCAGAGGAGGATGAAGATGAGGGCCATCCACGGAGTCCTGCCTGCCGGGTGATCGTGGATTTCTGTTCTTCGACAGACATCGAATCCTCTCCAGTTGGAGCATTGGCGTCCGCATGAGAGGGACAGCTCGTCCTACTTTTTTGGGAAGCTTCAGGTCCTCCCGTAAGATCACAAGGGAGTCTCTGAGGCAGGAGAAACGCTACGCCTGCGATATATCAATTGTTGCTCTCATAGCACAAGGAACTTCGTCTCACCATCTCTAATCGACACGGTACGGATATCAGGTTTGTCACCAGAGCCAGCTCCGGCTTGCATCTCATGAGTCCTGTCATTGGCGGCGATATCCGACTGAGAATCGGCTTGCAGATTGGAATGAGTTTCCAACGACCGTAGCAAGTGGCGCCAATCATCGTCATGGCTTATTGCGATGTCTGCTCCAGTCTAGCGGGTGCCATTAGTCGTACTCTCTCTTCGTAAGATGCAACTAGGGATATACATTACTTACCTGGCTGAGCAAGAATTCGTTGATGATATCGGACGGGTGATGCGGCTGCGCGTGACTAGTTAGAGCACCAATGCGTGTAGGAAGAAATAAAAGAAGTTATAACGTAGCCTCACCATTGAGAACGAGGACGGAAATCGTGTGCAATGCACCTCGCCTCCAGGGGCACCTGTATGCGACGAGTCAAGCAACGAGGATTCACTCTCACCGTGATGAGGAATCCCCAGCGAGAACGAGCTGGTCCCACTTCCGATGGCATATGTCGCACTGCCCTTTCCATGACCCGAACCTCCTGCCTGCGGTTGGGGGCGATCGTTCTCTGCTGTATTGCTCCCGCCGCCAGATCCAGATCCTCGTTTTGAAACGTCGTCTGGTCGAGTACTTCCATCACTCCCTTCCGCAGATTTCCCATCATTTGAGCCAGATCTTCCAGTACCATCCTCCATGCGCTGGATAAACTGGGGAGAAAAAGCTAGTTTGAAACCCTGAAGGAAGAGGGCCTGGTCCTTCAGCCCTTGCGTGCCACTATCGCCGAGACGTGGGTGCGACGATGCAGCAGTCTTGGTCCACTGGTACGACGACGCAAGCCTGTCAGTCTCTAGAGGGTCCGTACGCGCTAGTTCTAGAACTCGAGCGCGATAAGGCCCATTGGACGGTAACTCCTGGTAGGACGCCATGGCCCACACATCTGTCTTGATGCATCCTGTGATAATGTAAAGGGAGGCATCCTTGCTGAGCCTACGGATGCTGCTTGCCAGTTTGTAGATGGCCTCGGCATGTCGAATGATGTAATTTTGCATAGCTTCGGTATTATCGGTAACTTCCAAGTCTGCTGGCGAAACCAAGGCAAGGATGGCGCCGGGGGCGGTGTGGTACTGAAATTCATGCAATATGCAGTACCTGTCCAGTGATATCAGAGAGCGAAACAACACGGCGGCGCCACAAACAGATACTTACTCTTCAAATGCTGTTGGAAGTGGTGTGGAGTGACAAGATGCTCCTGGAGAGAAGACAACTCCCTGGCGTAACGTATCATGTCGGATCTCCACCCGCCCCACCAGTTCCTCGCTCGCGCCAACACTACACGTCTCGGCAATCCGCTGGAGAGCGACCTTGTCCTCCCATAGGTTGAATACCTTCCTGAAGCCCGAATCCGTGGTGTATATTCCCACGTCGCCTGGGACAGCGCCTCGGGGTAGCGCCCTGGTGGAGAGGGAGCGGGTTCCCAGCAGGGTAGCCCGTACCCTGTTCCGAGCAGGTTCCGGACGTAAATCTCATGGAAAGGAGGGCTCTGTGAAGGTGACGGCCATACGGCAGAGTCATCCATCGGATCCTGAAAATATATCTATGAGTCCGAGTACTACAGCAGGGTATGCGTGCGTACCAATACGATTCCCCGTTCTCTCGCGGCCAGGGTACTGGCGAAGGGTCGGCAGCCGAGAAATCGCAAGATGACAAGGAATGCCATCTACTGTACACGATTGGTAAGGTTTGGGTCAAGATAAATCCCGGTAATGCAATTTATTTTTTATTATCACAGCTGACAGATCCCTCAGCGCCTCAGCCCCAATGCAGCGAGCGCAGAAACTATANTCCCCCAGCATTCAGTGTGGACTTCCNGTTGAAGGGTCAGATATGAATTGTATACGCACACAGNNTGCCCCAGATGAGCACTNTATTGATCNTATNCCAATTCAGNCNATGCCCCCTACAGCATTGCTTCCCGCACCAGCGATTATATTCCTTGNCTCCGACATTTNGCCAGNACTTCAAATGTATTTGTGGCGAAGTATTGGTGAGTAACGGGATCCATACNCCAATCAGCTATCGTGTCAACGAGCNCTCAGTGAGCCGTATGCGCNCCTCTCAGTGATGGCACCCTTCCNTNTCGCTCGCTCATCCTTGTCCGTTGNATTCTTCGCGATGTACCAATGNCGTTAGCCCGGATCAGGATCCAATAGCCGACTCACAGCAGCGCTCAACATTGCTCATTGTAAGCCGTCTCAGAATAGGGTAACGTTCGCAGNCCCCGGGTTGCTTTAGAGCTTTGTAAAGCGGACGGAAAGCTTCACGGATCCGAATCACGTTAGGTAGCACTATACACCCTGGTGTACAGCCATGACGGCATTGCGATGGGAGTATTGAATGGCAGATGCAATGATTACAGAGAACAGACTCACCGGCGTCGTGCCGCCGCCGATTGCAAAGCCATTGGCCTCGAGTTGTGCCTTTGTCAATGCAGGGTGTTATCCTCGGGGAGTGAATTGTCATTAGAAATCAGTACGGACGCTGTCACGGAGTCGTCGATCCACCCAGTTGCTAGAATGTGCATCTATGTCCGCGTCAGACTCGGACCGCGCGGGCTGTTCGATCCTGACTGAAGGTCGAGGGTGAGGCTCATACGCTGTAGCTTCAAGCTTATACTCTCGGGGACGTCGGTGAGTTTCCGTCAGGGTGTCAAAAACCGCGGTCGAACCCAGCGATGATTTTACGCACCTTCCATGACATTGACTCAGATGATAAGGTGTNTCCGAAGCCACGGCGTTACCTGNCATTCCCGAAAGAACCACGANNTTGAGCNAGGAAGACTCACCTTGTTCTCAAACCCGANGANNAGGGTGTGCCAGCTGTGCATAATCGTAGAGGCGTCCNGCGCCTCAGAGGNTATGGTGACGTCGCGCATCGCGCNATGGCTGGTACTCAACNGCCNCCTNTCGCCTGCCAAGCCTCTCTTACAATCCTATCAGNTCGAAACTTCCCTTTACCAGCTTTTTTGTGGTACCGCAATCGCGCCCTCTTGAATACAGTAACTGGTGTGACATCATNCTGNGAGGTCGCGCCTGCTGTGGGGTTGCGTACANGTAGACCCCTATCAAGATTGGATGNTTTGAGCGCAAGCGCTAAAGATCTAGTACNCCCGCCATCTACATCAAGCGATAGGAGTGCCCGAGTACGTATGTCTGTATTTGATGGCGGAGAGAGGGATAGGTGGGACAGGGA
This sequence comes from Coprinellus aureogranulatus, assembly GCA_027627275.1. Lineage (NCBI taxonomy): Eukaryota > Fungi > Basidiomycota > Agaricomycetes > Agaricales > Psathyrellaceae > Coprinellus > Coprinellus aureogranulatus. The sequence continues at coordinate 9,118 of JANDKE010001311.1, forward strand.
CGAGGTGAGAACCCCCGTGTCGGGCGGAAGTGCGAGGCAATTGAATTCCAGATGTCCGANATCCAGAGTACGGCTTGAAAGTCCCATTACCATACCAAAGGCTCCATCCAGAACTGCGGGGACGGATACATAGCCCCGTGCACACCCCGCGAAAGAAGTCGTCTATAGCACTAGAGAGTGGATTGGAAGTCGAAGCAGCGGGCTATTCATGCGCTAAGCCCGATAGACAGCACTCCTCTAGCAGTAGCCAATCACATCCAGAGACTAGAAGTGCCCGAAAGAAGCCCTTAAACCCAAGTACACCAGTATAGCGGAAAGGCGTTGACAAGTCGGTGGCGGCGTGTGCGGAGAAGGAGTTCGATCCGTGGTACTCGAGAGGAAAGCGCCCGGTCACGGTCACATCAAAGCCGGACTGCGGTGGATGGACAGAGCGGGATGGACTGGGTAGGGCCCGAGGGTCGATCATAGATTGCTGAGATGGCGAGTATGGGGCATCGAAAACAGGGAGGGTTAAGCGGTAAGCGCCGGTCTTCGGGAAAGTACCCTGGATAGATGAGCGCCCTACATTGAAACTGCTCTTTCTTGGTGGTACTTGGTAGAACGAGAACACTCGAGACCCTCCCACGTCTATAATTGCGATAATTGTCTTAGCGTTTGTCTGGGAACGCGACGCTGATGTGACCGTGACAGTCGGGACGCGGAGGACAGGACTTGGGTATTGACCGAAGGTGTCGGAAATCTGGTGCCCGGTGCTGACGGGGATCCGACGCTTGGATCTATTCAGCAGTTGCGACTGTCTAGTGTGTGGGCTATACTAGAGTCATCATGACGACCGTTTGAGGTGCGGCGAAAGGCCCTCGGAGTCCAGAAGAGAGACTCGGATACATGTTAGAGAACAACGTCCAGGGTCCAGGGGAATGTTAGCCTTAGGAACATTGATAATCCACAAAGCACTGTAGTTAGCCTCTGGCCCCAGCCCAGATCTGATGTTGCAATGCTCCACAGCGCCCCAATCCCATTGGCCAGAGGGATCAGCAAGATTCGAGGTTGCACGCCTGATCTCGCAGGCAAACAGGTTTAGGAATAACGTGGCTGGAAGCATGGTCGACGGTGAGAGAAGTTATTGGCTGCGTGTGTCATGAATACTCCTGATTGAATGTGTGGCAACAGATGTACTTGGATCTTGTGTCAATCCGTGACGGTCGGTCAAGAGCACCACAAGGATGAAGTCTCGGGTTCTGCTTGGATTGTCGTAAATTCTGGGCGAAGGGTTCGGCAAGACGGTGCTTGGATATGCAGAAAGTTTGTCGGGCCTCGGAGGCAAGCTCCCCTGCGCAGCCTAGAGGATTCGAGAGGCAATGCCATGAGGCAGACACAGATTCGAGGCGATGGAGGGAGTTGATCTTGCACAGCGTTTCGCGATTTGACAGCATCACCGCATGGGAGATCATCGTGACGGCGTAGACAAACAAGTGTAACCTTCCATTTGTGTTGTGGTGAATTCAATGGTGCCGACAAGGTCGAACGATGAGGTCGGAGCAGCCACGAGGTACTTTAAAATGGCCTCGTTCCTTCACCACGAGCTCCCTGCATTCCCCCATACACTTTCCTATCCACCCATAGTTCCTATAATCCCTTTCTTACCTTTGCACCCACCGACGCCCACATAATACCATGGCCTGGCACACTCTCCCAACCGAGATGAAGCTCTCCATCGTCGACTTGCTCGACAAAGACTCCCTAGAATCGTTCTCCCAGGTTGATCATCGGACTTACCAGGCTTGCGTCCCGGCGAAGTTCAGAGTACGTTTCTAGTGGCGTTTAGAATGAAGGATGCGCTTACGATTCGTTACAATAGGTAGTCAGGCTTGCCCATTATCAAGCCTTGGAACGGTTCTTGGAAGCCGTGCCCAGCGAGTACCTGTCGTATATCGAAGAGCTCGACCTGAGCACAGTCGACGATCCTAATGCGCCCACAAATGCCCCTGTTCGAATCCGAACGGAGGCCGTCATTAGTCTGCTGGCAGCCACTAGACGCCTCGCCAAACTATCCCTCAAGGTCGAAGGATCCCTGGATAAATCCATTGTGGCACCCTTCCCTTATCTCACCAACCTTCGAGATCTTAAAATTTCTAATTGCGGCGACGAGCACGTAGCTCCTTTGTGAGTCAGCCCCTACTAGACATTCCTAGCTATCTTCTGACCTTCTCTTTCAGAAGCGAGCGCCTCGCCGTGTCTATCGCTGCGTCTATTCCAAGCTTGGAAAACTTGTCATTGGACAACATCTCTCGCTCCGGGTGCCACGCAGACGATTTGGTCTGCAGCCCTGATATCCCTGTCGTCATCGGGGATGCAGATATCCCGGACCATCCTATCCTCGGGTCGGAGCTCGCGCTTCCTTCTCTTCTCCGAATCCCCACTCTCCGTAAGCTCGCCCTTCGAGACACCCATCTCGGGGACGAGCGATGGACCACAACTGCAGTCGCTTGCCGCCTCGAGGTTCTCGATCTTGGAAGCTACGTGCACACAGACGAAGATTTCAACTCGATGTGCACCCAGAGGATCATGTCCGCGGTCGGCCCATCCGTCAACGAATTCTCCCTTGCCACGGCGGTGTCCGATAATCTTTTCGCGAAGCCTACCGACACACCTCTTCGCCGCCTTCGCAAGCTTCATATCTCCCCATTCTTCCCCGTGGACAGCGTCGTCGATACCGTTTCGAACCTTGCAGGCTCCCCCATCGAGTCTCTCTCTTTGCAATGCTTCGAGGAAGACGTCGTGGACGTGTGCGAAGCCCTCGAAGGCTTCCTGTCCCTTCGGGTGGAGCGCGGACCTCAGTTCTTCGATAAGCTCAAGCGGATCGATGTGACTGTGACGACGAACGAAGACGCTTCGATGGGTCCAACGCTGGAGGAGAGTGAAGAGAGAGCGGCAGCGGCGGAACGCCTTCAGAGCTTCTGCCGCGACCTTCACCTCGCCAGCGCTGTGGTGGATGCGCCATTGCCTGATATCAAAGCTATCTCTCCCTCCACGAGCAACACGACTTCCTTCACTGACGCCAAGCGCTTCCGACCCACTCGGTCAATGTCCATCTAATGCACATTGTGCGGCTCGATGTTTACTTAATGGTGTATATTGGGGTGCTCATCCTTTCGTAACGGTTATAATTGGGGTTACGTTGTCGTATTTCTATTTGGTCCCTTTGCATGGTCTCTTTGCATGGACATCCCTCTAGACTTTATCCGCTTCCTCACAGGCATATCACTTTTACATGGTTTTTCCGTCACTGCATCCCATTGTAATATTAGTTGTAACATATAGACAAGCATCATAGTCTTTCAACAATCTGACCACGTTCGATGGCGATCTCCTGTCTTCCGCTTAAGCGCCCACCTGCCAGGCATGTTCAGCAACCATCAGCAAGACTGGCGTCGGAAACTGTCGCGTTTCAATCTTGACCTCGAACGACCACAATCCCCCTCCGTCAATTCGCCGTTGTCCTGACAAGGATCTTCCCCTACGGTCAGACTGGAACAGGGTTGAACTCCTCAACGCTCTGTATCATCAGGGCGAGGTCATACGACCACCGAGAATGCTCCGCGCCCAGCGCTTTACTCAAGCTTCTCCCCATCTCGAGGGTCCGGAAATCCCGAGCCCCACCTAAACCGCCCATATTCACTGGTCGTACTCTCCTAGAGCGTGTAAACGAGCGTCTGGAGTGTGCGTAAATCCAGAAAACGCCGTTGTGTTTCACCCCACGATGAAGTGCTTCCTTCGGTACCTTCGACGATAGAGTCGGCATGTTGCCTCTTATGGTCACAAGGTGGGTACTGGCGGCGACATCTTGGCCTCCCATGCGTTGTAGGATTCAGGAACGTCGTTCGAGTTTCACCGGGGGCGCATGGGAGTTGGGCTAAAGTGCGGCATGTGCAGNCTCAAGCNGGNGGAGCATAAGANCNGNGCTTACCCTCNNNNCTCNNTNCGCNANGATATNTGGNCTCCTTNTCNNATCTTCGANGNGTNNNNCATGAAGGGCTTCGCTNTCNCCCTCCTNGCNGTCCTNCTCAGCGCACACGGAACGCTGGCACAGCTGAACNTTTTCGCCAAGCTNGCTGGGAAGAAGTANTTCGGNACTGCAGTCGACAACCCAGCGCTNANCGACATTCCNTACAAGAGGCTGCTCAGTGATACNAAGGAATTCGGGATCTTGACCCCAGTAAGCNCGANCTTCNGCCANCCAGTTCNATCACTTACAGNNTTTTTGCAGTCCAACACGTTGAAATGGGTTCGTATGNGGTCCAGNCNTNGANNACTCGATGNACGCNNGTNGCTGAANGTGTNNANAGGAAACTGTGGAAGCTCAACGTGGAGTGTTCAATTTCACAGGAGGAGATGAGATCCTTGCCCTTGCGAGGAAGAACGGACAGCTCATGCGCGGTGCGTTTCGCATGAGGCATAGCGTAGGCAATACACCACTGACATANCATATGTTCAGGCCACACCTGTGTNTGGCACAGNCANCTNGCNCCNTGGGTTGAGGCNGGNAACTTNACNGCNAAGGANTTGANCAAGGTCATNGAANANCACTGTGGGACNATNGTNNNGCACTACCGAGGNAANATGTGAGNTANNCNNGNACTNTCNTGAGCANCNNACTCACCNCGTCGNAGTTGTANGTCACTGAAGTTTGACATGTGTGCAGNACCTNNCTGATACCCNNCCACAACTTGAAGATGCATGGGATNTTGTCAANGGTAAGCCNCCNNTTNCNNCTCCNCTNCNTNNCNGCCCNNNTCCTCTAANCTTCCCTGGAAGAGGCCTTNGANGACGACGGCACCNTCCGCCAATCNGTNTTCTCCANCACCCTTGGCAAAGACTTCTTCNAAACNGCCCTNCGCACAGCCCGCAAAGCCGACCCATCCACGAAGCTCTACCTNAACGACTACAACATCGAAGGTCTCAACGCGAAATCNGACGCCTANTACNCNCTNATCAAGNACCTCAAACGCCGGAAAGTACCCATCGACGCTCTCGGTGTNCAAGGCCATCTCATCGTCGGACGCGTGCCGACNACTATAAGGGAGAANTTCCANCGCTTNGCTGACCTTGGCTTGGATGTAGCTGTNACNGAGNTGGATATTAGGATGGAGTTGCCTGTGACCCCGGAGAAGCTTGAGCAGCAGAAGAAGGATTANGAGNCGGTGATCAGCGCNTGTAANGCTGTGAAGAGGTGTGTCGGCGTCACCATCTGGGACTATACGGACAAGGTCNGTGTGGTCGATTGCCGCTTGATGNTAGGGTTTCGGCTGACNGNNGCCCTTCTAGTACTCTTGGATCCCTAGTTGGTTCGAAGGCGAAGGTGCAGCTCTTCCTTGGGANGAGGTNGGTGCCATNNCTNTNNCNGNNTGGNGTNCCGNGTTNTCAACNGNTCTCTCCAGAACTTGAAAAAGAAGCCTGCGTACTANGGCATTGCCAANGCATGGCTGTCGCACAGANCTTAGGAATGGGCGGTAGCGTNACTGTCATCCTCGANTACCGNGTTNGCGGACGGATTGNAATACGCCTGAANGACTGCACGAATCGCGAGAGTGTGNGCTTGTNNANGTGCAGCAGNAAGGTGGCATTGGTATGAGGCTTCTGCATTCCCTGCTCCTGCGGTGNGCGNTCGTTAGCGNAACGTGAATATGATGATGAAAAATTCCAAAAAATCTATACAGCTCGTTGTCTAGCCAAATCGTTTCTTCAGTTCATCGTACGTCAAGAAGATGATCGCACTGCTTGGTATACTCCTCAGCACCGTGATNCCACACCCAGCATACAGCCCCTTCACACCCTGAGCCTTATACATAGCCTTGAACGTCCGCAGGAAGCTCGGCTTGGGTCCACCTTTCACCCCAGTCCCNCTCAGCTCCTCCTCCGTCTGCATCGCGCTCTTCACCGTGTCCGCGGGGAACAACGCCAGGTTGAACATCGCGCCCGCACACGCGCCACTGACCGCACTCTCCCAAGGCCGGAGGTGCGGCCGTTTCTGCCCTGTCACCAGGTCCGTC
>JANDKE010001312.1:0-15157 GCA_027627275.1 Coprinellus aureogranulatus
CCCATCGCTCTCTCCCATTCAACCATTGCCCCTCCCCTTTCCAACGTAACTCACCTGGTATACGCGTATAGGTCCCACTGCGCTTGCCCTGACAACCTCTCTCCTCGCCTTCAACATCCCCCGTGCCGATTGCAAGAAGTATCTGGCAGCATTCGCTGCAACGACGCCGATAAGCGCATTGCTCTCCTACAGTCTATTCTCGTTCTTCGCAGGAGAAAGTTCCGAGGACAGCGGCAGTAGCTCTTGGACGGGCATAGCGCTCCTCATATCCGTGCGTACCCTTCCTTCTCCTCGTCCTCGATCGGTTTCAGGATTGTACTCAGCGCTCACGGAACTTATCGTGTTTTACAGGGTGGAAGCTTCTTGTATGTGGCTACGGTCCTCCAGCCGGTGTCACACTCGCACAGTGGAAGCGGAAACGCGCAAGAGATGAAGCCTGCGGCGCGGGTGGTGCTTGTGGTTCTTGGGATGATTATTCCTGTTACGTTGACCTCGTTGCTTGGGCATGGGCACTGATTCTACTACGTAGGTTTTGTATGCCCACTGAGTTGGCGTAATGGCTCTGGCTAAGTACATTGTATCAGAACGAGGGCAAGAAAATGAGATACACTGTCAACGAGTTTGATTGCAATGCGTCCGCGGTGCTGCCAAGCAAGAAGTTCACTGGCAGGGAGTTTGAGCAGGACCCCCGAAAATACACCCAACAGTTAGATCCTTCTCCGGCCTCCCGAGTCCGGATTGAATTTCGCGATTTTTGTCCGGATTGCACGTAAGTTCGCCTCAGGCTGCCCAGTTTTGTCCGGATTGTTGCATCTAAGTTCCAGATGGCACGTAGGGCTCTCTCCGGCGCTTAAATCAGCCTTTTGGCACGCATAAACGAGAAAAATGCGTCCCGGGGACGTGCCCAACGTGAAACATCGAGCCTCAAAAGGTGCAGTGGTACTATCGAGGCTAAATACTCCCACTCACCCTCATAAACAAGTTCGGCGGGGGTTAACATCACATCGTGATCCGCCTTGTGAGGTGTGTCGGTTGGAACGCCACTTCGAATTCCATCTTCCTTGAACCCGGCTCGCTCACCGCAGCTTTGGCAATAAGCCTTGTGCCCGGTTTCCCATTCCTCGACCTGAAGTCTGCGGGTCGCCTCAACCGCTGGCCCATCTGTCCGGACAGGGATGTGACCTCACAAATCTTGAGGTCGGGTGTTCGGACAAATGATGTATCTGTCGTCGACTCCAGCCCAGATTTTGGTCGGATTGCGAGCAAGTCCGGGGCCTGACGGCCCCGTTTTTGTCCGGATTGGGATCTAACTGTTGGGTGTATTTTCGGGGGTCCTGTTTGAGCAGGCACGTTAACGTTGGTAATTCCGGTACCGTCAATAGATCCGGTATGACGGACCAAAGTTGGTAGAGCCCGGTGCAGGTGGCCTTCCCCCCTTTGGCTCCAAGTTGTCCTCTGCGCGAACAGCCAACGACGTAGTACTGGGTTGGGCTTCCGAGTCGGGACCTTGAAATGTTCGCCACGTGCACCACCATCAGCGATGAGTGGAACATCCAGTACAGAATTCTGCTGAATGGGGAGAGCGCCCTTGAGGTTACGGTACCCCGAGTACAGCCCTAGGGCGAGCCTCCCTTAGAGGATCTGACGTCTGTGGTATGCGCTCGGGGACAACATTCGTACCGGCGACATGGTCCACACTTCGCCGCACTGGCCATCACGATGGATCCCACGTTTCGACTCCGCATCTTCACTCCCGACACTCACCAAGGCTACTATCCCTTGGTCCACCGGTTAACCCCTCTGTCATGGAGTCTCTTGGAGAAACCCAAGCGGAACTAGATGCCCACATCTACGTTCTGGAACTCGAATTGGCCCACTTGAAGCAAAGGAGGAACACATTGTCGGCCATCTCGCGGCTACCGACAGAAATTACCTGCAAGATCTTCGTCTCCAGCGTTCCTGGCATGAACGATGAGGATTCCAAGGGGCGTGCCAGACATCAGGCTATGGCAGTCAGCCATGTCTCGCACTCTTGGAGGGAGGCTGCTATAGCCTGCCCAGAATTGTGGGGCATCCTACATGTTGGTGTACACACCCCTGCGGAAATGCTGAATCTCGCACTCGGGCGGTCTCGGCATGCCCCGATATCACTCCAACTCCGGGGCTTTGAAATTGATGACCACAACCCCGTACCGACTATACCATCGGAAGCGGTCATCTCAGCGCTCTCCGGGATGGTCCGCGCACGGTCGGCACAGGTTCGAGAAATGACGCTCCATATACGAGACGATTCGCTTCAATCGCTCTTCCATGGGGTTACAGGAAGCTTCACCCAGCTTGTATCTCTAACGTTAACTGTTATTGCCACCCATATTGGAGGGGACCACGCACTCGAAGCGCTCAGCCATGCTTCCTTTCCAAGCCTCCGACACCTCGACGTTGACTACCCTATCCCAGCTGGTCATGTTCTTCTTCAATCCTCCCAACTTACCGACGTATACATCTACTCTCTTGTCCCAGCGACCACGACTTTCTCCGACCTCCTTAGTCTCATGAAGCGTTCAAATAGTCTTCGGCGCTTCCGCATCAACAGATTTTCCTTTCCGGGCCCTACCATCCTTCCTACGCTCGACTTTTCGTTAGCTCAGGGCGACAATGCAATCGGCTTACCGAACTTGGAGCTCTTCGAGTTTAATTCGCCTACTTCAGATATCATTCTTCACTTATTAACGTCTATCCGGATTCCTATTCGGTGTCGCCTTCGGGTCAGCGCCAATGATACGCGTATCATATCAACCGTGAATGGGACATTCGGGAATCCCGCGCCCTTTGCGCTGCGCATCCGGTCCAACTGGGTAGATGCTTGGGATAAATATTCGGTAGGTGTGCTCCTTCTCGAGCCATGTACGACAGTTTCTGAAGCGCAGACCGGGTTTTAGGACACTGGACGCTTGGAGATGAAACAACGTTGGATGGAAATTCGCCACAGTCGTGGCTGCGTGCCAAACCTCTGGGAGTGGGGATGGTCATTTACCAACCTGGTCATTCTCAGTGTCGGTGGTTTCGATATCGATTATCCAGGCCATGGCCCTACGTTTTGGAAATTCCTTGCGGAGAGTTCAACAGCGCTTGAGTCCCTCGCTATCGACACACGCTCTGCGAGCCACGCTGCAGTCGGCGAGTTCATGAAATGGCTTCGTGGAAGGGACAGGATCGCTGGGAGTGACACCGTAGCGTGGCCCTCGCTTGTGCAGCTTTTTATACCGCTTCCCAAGGATCTCAGCTATGTGTACAGGAGAACCAGAAAGGACGACACAACACCCCCAATGCATCATCAAGTCGAGTTCGCTCTTGACCTTGTGGATGCTCTGAAGGCTAGAGAAATAGCAGGGTCAGGTTCTGGAGTACGGCGGTTGACGCTGTTGAAANNNANNNCNCNNTTNGAATTATACCCTCTGGCATGAGGATACCTCACGTATTATATCTAGTGTGGCCGAGAGCGTTGTTTTGGCGACTTCTTAGCGACAGTCTGCACACTAGTACACGTTCGTCCATCAGTCCAGCTTGAGGCTTGACTCCGTACAAGAGATGCATTACCATGATATATAGATAGGCTCCCCCCTGTTTGCTCCTTCCGGTACTCTTGAGGTAGTAGATAAGGAGACTCGATCTACGATACAGTTCTATTGGTTGGAAAGCCAGTCCATTAAGGTCGCGTTGAATGGGGCATTGGCCCGTGGTTGCGAAGGTCCGGAATGGACCACCACCACCGCCTCGCCCGCATTGGAGATCGTATGGGTTGCGCACAGACGATGAAAGTAGGATGGAATCCCCGCTTAGTGAGATTTTCCTTTTGCTTGGTGCCGGTGGGGACCAACTTCGGGCATGATGTTCGGCCGCACTGGGTCCCACGCTCCGACTCCACTTCTCGCCTCCCTACGGTCACCACGATTCGCTGTCGCCCATCGCCCTCGTCTCACTGGATAACCTTGCGCTCATGGACTCTCCGGGAGAAAGCCAAGCGGAACTGGATGCCCGTATCTATGTCCTGGAGCTCGAACTGGCCCACCTGAAGCAAAGGAGGAACACATTATCGCCCATCTCGCGGCTACCTCCGGAGATCTTCTGCAAGATCTTTCTCTCTAGCGTTCCGGGCCTGGAAGAAGAGGGCCTGAAATGGCGTTCGCGGCTTCAGGCCTTGCAAATCAGCCATATATCGCATACTTGGAGGGCCATGGCTGTACATTGCCCAGAGTTATGGGGCATCCTGCATATCGGCGATTGCACGTCGGTGGAGATCCTGAACCTTGCTTTGGAGAGAGCTCAACACGCCCCCATCCTCCTCAATATATGTAACTTTGAGCCTGATAGACAGATCGCAGAACCGTCAGAAGCAGTAATCTCAGCGCTCGCAACCGTGCTCAAGGCAAGATCGGCACGATTTCGAGAATTGGCGCTCTGTGTGCGAGAAGATTGCCTTCGTTCGCTGCTGAGTGGATTCGCGGGACGCCTTGATCAGCTTGTCTCTTTGAAGCTCGACGTTGTTGGGGAGGGTTCGGCGTACAACACCATACTCGACGAGTTCCTTCAATGTGCCTTCCCGCAACTCCGACACCTTGATATCGACCCGCATATCCCTGCTGATCATGCTATCCTGCAATCCTCTCATCTTACCGATGTGTCCCTCTATTCCCTCGTCGCTACCACTACGATCTTCTCCGACCTGGTTCGTCTGACGCAGCGGTCAACTAACCTTAGGCGCTTCGTTGTCTACGGGGTTTCCTGTCACGGCGGCATACCTACTGTTGACTTTTCTTTGGCGAAAGGCGATAATGCGGTCTATTTGCCGCAGCTGGAGGTCCTCGAGTTTTATTCGAGTCTCCCGGATATGGTCGTTCACTTTCTATCGTCATTAACCATCCCCGTTCGTTGTCGCCTCAAGGTCAGCGCCAATGACGCGCGCATCATGTCTACCGTGAAACGCACGTTTGGGAATGCCGCGCCCGTCGCGCTGCGAATAGGTGCAAATTGGGTAGAGGCTTGGGATGAACATTCGGTAGGACGCGCCTTCTCTTTAGACCTGCGACAGATGCTGAGGCCCTGACTGGTTATCAGGACTTCGGCTGGCTGAAAGGGGACCAACTCTGGATGGAGATCAGACACAACCGAGGCTGCATGACAAACCTTTGGGAGTGGGGATGGTCATTTTCTAACCTGGGCGTTATCAGCGTTGGTGCTTTCGATAGCCCTGGGCAGGGTGCGGCACTTTGGGGTTTCCTTGCGGAGAACGCGATAGCGCTTCAAACAATCATTCTCAGCACACGCTGTGTGAGCCGCACCGCGATCGAGTGCCTCATGGGATGGCTTAGTGGAAGGAACAGGATTGATGGAAGCCAGCAGCTACTAGCCTGGCCAGTGCTTGGTCAACTGTTAATACCGCTTCCCATTGACTACATATACAAGAGGACCAGGGGTGGCGACGGCCGCCCGCCAGCGCACCATCAGGTCGAGTTCGCTCTTGACCTTGTGGAGGCGCTGATGGCTAGAGGCATAGTTGGGTCAGAGCTTGGTGTAGAGCGACTGAAACTGCTGCGATTCAAGACACCATTTAGGCCGCCTTTAGATGAGGCTACCTCGCGCCTTCTATTTAGCGTAGCCGAGGACGTTGTTGTACCGGATTCTTAGCGATAGTAGCAGCCTTTTCTTCTCTCTAGGCTCAACACTGGTGTTCTACACGGACACAATATGCACTAATGGACTGGCGATATATTTAGATAGAGATGCATAGCGAGGTGTTCGACCTCACTCGATTGCCTCTGGTCGTGTGAATCAAAACATCACGTCCGTCGAAAACAACACTTGTTGGCTGTGCTAGGCACCTCTTCTCATTCCCACCACATGCCGTCGTACGCTTCATTCGTCCAGGAGGCGAACGTCAACAACGTCGGCGGCAACTTCTTTGACCAGCGCCAGTTTCACAGCATGAAGTTTGGTCTATCCTGGGATCCATTAGAGCGTGAGTCAATTTACGCGACCATTCACCCCCTGAGCTTGACCCAAGGTGCCATCGTAGGCTTAGAGAAACACATATCGAAGGGTGCCGCTCATGATTCAGCAGAGCGCGGTTCAGATGCACCGAAATGTGACCCGGAGACGAGGGTCGCAGTCCAGCAGGACATCCTCAGCTGGATTAGGTACGGGCATCAGGACCCAAATCCTACGAACATCTTGTGGTTATCTGGCCCTGCTGGTGCGGGGAAGACAGCGATCATGAGGTCCGTTTCCGATACATGCCATTACGACGGAACGCTCGCCGCCTCGTTCTTCTTCTCTGCACATCCTCCCTCTTCGCCTGACCGACGATGGAAGAGGTATCTGGTACCCACCCTCGCCTACCACCTCATACACCGCAAAACCATACCAGGACTAAAAGATAAGGTCCTGGAGGCTATCATTGACAACCCCTTAGTATTCGACAAGACCCTTGAGCAGCAAATGGATATCCTCATTCTCCAACCTCTCGCTGCGCTTGGCGTGAGCAAAGTCCAGGAAGGGCCGCATGAGGTCGTCATCGCTGACGGACTGGATGAATGCGACGCTGACCTAGATATGACCTTCAGCACAAAGCAGGAGCACCGGAGGTCGAGAGAGAACAACCAAGAAGAGATCCTTTCAGTGCTAGCACGGGCATCGAGATCCTCGCACTTCCCTTTCCGCATCGTCATTGCTAGCCGCCCCGAGCATGTCATACAAGACTTCTTTTCGACGCACCCCGGTACGGCGACGCAAGTGTTTCTCACCGACAAATACGACCCCGATTCTGATATCGCTCGTTACCTCGAGGCCAAGTTCAATAACATCCGGCGCAAGTTTAGCCTCCCAAAGAGCTGGGCCTCGGAAAAGGACATCCGCAAGCTTGTGGAGAACGCCTCTGGGCAATTTATATATGCGTCTACAGCCATACGTTACATCGAAGATAACACGGAGCCTCCTCCTCCCCACGACCGCCTCCAGCGAGTACTGGAGACCAGTCCCAAGGGGTCCAGACCCCTTGAACCTCTCGACGCGCTATACACCAGCATTCTGAAGACGAGTCCCGATCCACCTTTGACTGCACTTTGGCTTCGAGCGATCGACCGTTGTCACTATATCCACGAGTTTCTCAAGGGGCTTCTGGAAAGCTATCCTGGAGAGACGGAGACTTTGCTGAAGGGGCTTGGATCGCTGGTCGGACTACACAATGAACAGGCTCGAATTGGCGAACCACCGTCGTTCAGATTTATTTTCTACCACAAGTCCCTGATCGACTTCCTTAAAGATAAAGTACGCAGCGAAGACCTGTACTGGAGCGATGATAGCACCAGGCAATTCATCAAGGATTGCTTCTATCGTGTGCTGAAGGGTGCGTTGTACTCAACTCTTCGTCATATGAATTCTGAATACGTCGCAGATAAGGGATCTCGGTCTGCGATCACTGACAAGGAATTCATTGTGGCTGCTTGTAGCCTCCTTGAAGACCACGTTGATCCCTGTCGCCTGTACGTGGGTGAAGATGTAGCTTGGTGGATGGCGGGTGCAGTGATGATGGATAGAGGTCAGCGTATCCAAGCCATGTTTTCGAAAGTTCACGACAAGGTACGTCTCGGGAATCGTCATTCCTCGGACAACAAGGATTAACAACTGTCCTTCCCGACCCATTGTCATTGAACAGTGTCATTGGTATCGTTGCCTCCCAGGTTGTACCGTCTGGAGAAGCGAATTGCTTCGGTACTGCAAGGCGCGTTCATGGCGCCTACCCTCAATGGTGGAATCCGTCCGAGATAGGTTCAGGAAGTATACCTGGGATGATATCCATGAATACCCGCTGCGTCCTCGCTGAGGTGGTTCCACCAATCCAATAGCAGCATCTCCCAATCTCGCGCTGAGATGCAGTGTCATCATATTTTGTCTGGCCCTGCAGCACGCCGTCTTGAGTAATGAGTCTGGCCCACTATCAGCGAGTTGAACCGCAATCTCCCCTTGCAGAGTGAGGTCTCCACAGGTCCGATACTCCAGAGCCGTAGGGATGGCCAAGTAGGCATACCGAAAGCATTAGCGGACACACCCCTTCATTGGTCCCCAATCGTCTTCCGGGCATTTAAGTAGGTGTGTGCCAGGAGCATCGAGGCCGCACGTCGACTGCCAGTACGGTGCCAAGGTCCGGGGGCTGAACCGTTGCGCCTGAAATCGGCAAACCAGCTAGCCTTTTCCTCTCTTAGGCGAGCAACCAGCTGAACAGTGGGTGCACCGATGTGGCCGCATTCAGACAGAGGGGCACTCAATTAGCTCGACACAGGTTGGGGCTCGCAAGGAGGAAGTCATGAGTGGCACCCCAAGATGGAGACTACGAGAACCAGAACGCATTCTCTCTGCTCACTGCAGGTACTCACCTCGCAACACTCTACTTCGGAACACCTCGATCTCCATGTCAATGGGAACTCCGTCTACAGCGTGACGACTGGGTATTAAGAGGATCAGTCTCCAAAAATACAAATACAGATAACCTTAGAGAGAAGAGGGTTTGGCAGAAAGCGGAGATATGGACTCCAAGTGTTACCGGGGCTTCGACAGCAAGGGCGTCTGCTCATCTGAGTTACCACTAGGCTGAGTAGACCCAGAAGCAGCATGACCTGGGCGGATGTTGTCGCTATCCACCGCAACGGTGACCTCCACTTGGAGATCAGGGTTAGCCGCTTGGCCCAGGGGCACGCCGAAGTCGTCGATGCCCAGACGCTGTTGCCTGAACTTCCAAGCGAAGCACATGACGAGGAGCGTGCCCTGTAGAACCGCTGCTACTGCGAAGGTGATCCAGCCTGGTATCGAGGAGTTAGCAGTAGACGTAAAACGAAGGAATCGTAAGCTTACTCGTCCAGTTTGTTCCGGGGCGCAGAGCGATGCTGAGGACCATGAGCACGCCTCCGGGAGTTTGGATGCACATCATCGGGATACTGAGGGCGCCAACGAGCTTCGTTCGGTATGTGTGGATGAGTTGAGGCATGTACTGAATCGTGGCGAAGGTGGCAGCGCTGACACCTAGGAACCTAGCCCATGAATAGAGAGCTGGGGGAAGAGGTTCTCCAGCGGAGGGGCTTGGAACAGCGGTCGCGAGGATGAATATTGTGGTGAGAGCAATTACCACGCTGAAGGACAGTGAGAAGACGTAGACAGGGAACGAAGCATGTTTACGCACAAGTGAATCGCAGTCAACCATGAATAGATTATGGACAGTTTCCATTCGGTCCTCAGTTTAGGCGATTTCACCACGACGGTCGCGTTGTCGACAGGAAGTTGGATTCCTTCGTATTTAAGATGCTCTGGATAGTATATCATGTACAGGACGAAGCTGCGAGGCACTCAGTCAGATGAACTGAAAGGGTATAACGGAACTCACACTAGAGTGAAGCAAACCCATTGAATGGATAATTGGACCACCCCCGCCGAGATATCCAAACACCTTGCTGGTCCCTGGTAGCCGTACGTTAAGACGGCTTTATAGCTTACTTGAGAGCACATACCAATGTCGAACAACACTTGAGCACCCCGGACTGCACCGTAATTCTAGAGTTCTTCGTCATCCCCTTGCTCCGCATCCCATACAGCACAGCTCACATGTTCAACAGCGCCGACGCGGCAGATGTGCTCCCCAGGAGCAGGAACAAAGGACTCAGCCCTTCCGACGACTTGGCTTGGATAATCCGAAGATGCTACGCGTACAATGAGCCTCAAAAAGATAGACGCAGGGTAAGAGGTACCCTACCTGGGGCAAGTATGACACCACAAGGCCAACGCATAACCCGAACGTCAGGAAAGTCGTAAACCAGTCATATTCCTGAGAGTGAGGTGAGACCAAGAACAGCTCCGGGCGAGGAAGAACTTACGATGTCACAATTGCCTTCCATATTCACGACAAGGTCGTGGTCAGAGGCCAACAATGCTTCCGCAGACCCAAACCCCTATCGGGGTCAGCATCATGATCGGTCTCTGACGCGCCAAAGCGCTGCGACGCGCGAGTCGCGCTTGGACAACGAGTTCGAGGCACAAAAACATCTTTAGGTGAAGTGTAATTCACCCATCCAGCTAGCCTGAGCGCTAAGATAAAAGGTAGGGTATGAAGGACAGCTTCGCCAGGGTGCGAAGACAATGCAGTGTATTTCGGAATGATTACCATCTAGGAAGACGAATTCTAATAACAGCTTCTGCGATATATAAGTCTTGAGGGGCTCCGTCCGACGTGTATCGTGCACCAAAACCAAGAATCCGTCAAGCGCCCCATTCAGGGTCGCACGCAACGCATTCTATTCAGGCTTGTGCGCTGCGACGCGCCATTTTGCGTATGGTGGATGTACTTCCGAAGTCTCGTACACCTTGGCGCCTATTCAGGGTGGCGAAGAAGACTATAGCGTACAGCACCCCGTGAAGCTCGTATCTAAAGGCACTTTCGTCAGCTCTGGCCACAATAAATGAGGAGGGACAACGTACATAGCGACAGAGACGGCATCTCTTGGTCGAAATATGTATGCGATGAGACTTGCGAGTGCGCATAGTAGTGTTACAAACCCATTCTCTACGGTATTCACAATGAGCTGGTTCAAAATATTCTTAGTCTTGGGGAATATCGTGTCCTCTCGGTAGTAGCGAAGCTTGGTGCAGGTCAGTATGCTTCTGGCGACACAATTCAGGGGGCTCTGGACTCACAAGAGAAGTAAGGCCAATCGTAATGAGCGCGTCACCGACTGCGCTGCTCGTAAGAGAGGCTGTGATAGAAATCTTGAAGTCTTGCAGCCGACAGAGGTAGCAACCGCTTGGCAGGAGCCCCACGCCAATTATAACATTGAAGATACATTGAGTGAGAGATACCTGGAAAGGGGAGGGTGGTCAAGCGAAGTGAAGCGTCTGAATAGCGTGGTTAGCGTACCAAAATGATTAGCATCGAGTACCCCATCGCAAGTTTATGCCTCTGAGCTAACACGTACATTTGCCTAGAAGAGACGCAGTGAGGCTAATGTCGGTCAGAGTGTTACATTTACTTGCCAGGAGAAGTAGCTTTGCACGAACAGAGTCACTATCACCGTGGTTAGAGCCGGCTGGCACAGTTCGAAGAATACCGACTTACTCAACCCGTTAAGAATGGGACATGCAGGAGAGCCAGGAGGGGCCGCCATTACACCGACGGGGTTCGCGGGACCCAGGACGCATAAACTCCATGTGTAGCTCGTGAAAAAGGCTATTTCCAAGCCTTGCGTGAGGATGATCACGAGAGCTAGAAAGGGAGGGTATAATGAACTCCACCATCATGTCAAGACGGCGGACTGGCTTACCGAGAACATGCACCCAGAACGGCCTGTCACTACTCGCTTCGGACTCAGCATAACGACCTGCGTAAAGAAGCTTATCGGCATGGGGTGCGTTGAATTGACGGCCTGCGATGCTCACAAGCCTGCACCAGCAGCACTCCGTAAAGGAGCCAGACAAGCAAGCATCCAAGGAGCTATACTAGAGGATCAACCCGCTGTGTGAGCTATAAGTTCTCAGAAGCGTACAGGGGGGCCGGCACTGAAAAGAAAGGATACGACGTAAGGTCAATATCAAGGGCAGATGTGGGCGACACCTACAACAATTCAGGAGAGGGATAACCCAAACTAGGATCGCCAAGTCCGGAGTCGCCAGTGTCCATCGGCCCTGGCGCGAGCTGGGATAGCCCTTTTACAACCTCCCGTAGGAAGGAGGGAAAGCGGGGAGGTGAACGGGGTCTCAAGGTGGGAAGCTGCTTCCCGCATTTAAATTGTTCGGTCAAAGCAATGAGGCTGAAACTTACGTGAAGCGGGATGTTCGTCACAACATATAGAATGCCGGTCCAATACAGTTGCCTGAGAGATGGAACAAGGGCGGAACCACTGGACCATTTGCTGACCGGCCTTCTTGCATGTATGCGGGTGTGGCGTGTTCCTGGATTCACTATGGGGTATGAAGCGTTCAGTAACTTGCACGTTCTGGGCCACGAGGAAGGTGCGGGTTGTATCAATACATTGGGAGGCTGTGTGCAGACCACTGCAGTAGGCTCTTTTCATTTTACCTATCCATGGTCCGAAGCCGAGCGAACCGAAGAGTCCTCAGAACCGATATGCTCATTCTCCATAGCTGCCTGTGTCTTCTGTCCCGGCAGCGTTTCCAGCAGGTGATATGAGGGTTGGCGAGTGCGATCTTCCGCCAAAGCTGAAGGGCGGTAGTCTAGAGGAAATAAGCGCATCCGAACAGTTGAGTGTGAATCAATCCTTCAGGCTCAATTCGTAAGAAGTCCATGTAAAGAACAATGCGGAATTGGACTAGATTGACCCAGACACAGTCTCGCCATTATGGCATCGAGCTCAGTACCCTTAGGTCCACCCATCGAGCTCCCCTTCGGCCGGTGGTGCAAGAGAATGTCATTCTGCGCCATAGTCGTCATGCCGGTATGCTGCAACCCTCCTTTGGTCGTACCGAAAATATGGTGCCGAAATCCCGATCGCCCTGCCTCCTGTTCAGAGTAACGAAGAAAACGATAGCGTACAGTACGCCATGCAGCTCATACCTACCTCATACCTGATTAGCCCCGACCCTAGCAAGCGAAGCAACGACGTACACAGCAATGCTCGTGGTGTCCTTCGGGCGCAAAACGAACAGAATGAGGCTGGTGACCGCGCAGACTGTTGTCACGAACCCATTCTCGATTGTATTCACGATAAGCTTGTTAAGAATGCTCCTCGTTTTATCGAACATCGTATCCTTCCGGTAGTACCAGAGCTTTAGGTCATTAATAAACCGAACTGTGTAGGCTCCGGGAAATGCTTACAATGGAAGTCAATCCTACCGTAATAAGGGCATCCCCAACTGAATTGATCACATAGGCAATCATTATGGAAGCCTTCAATACATGCAGTTGGCTTAGATCGCAGCTGGCAGCGATGAAGCCTTTGCCTATCATGATATTGGAGAGGAATTGAGTCAGAGATACCTGCGAGGATGAACGATGTCAGCGAACTTATAGCACTGTGAGTCGTTTTCCAACGCACACATACGACCAAGATAGAGTATCCAGTCGCCAATCTGTTCTTCTGGGCGAGCACATACATTTGCCTGGGGGCAGAGACGATGAGCCTCACTACGATGCTCTCAGCTCACACATACCAGGAGAAGTAACTCTGCACGAAAAGTGCCACTACCACTGTTGAGTAAAAGCAGGGGGAATCACGAGTCGTAGAAAGTACTCACTGAATCCATTGAGAATGGGACAGGCTGCAGCTGTGGTTGTCACAATGCTAATACCTATAGGGTTGAACAATCCTTTAACGCATAACCGCCATGTGAACTTCGTAAAAAAGCATATTTGCAGCCCTTGAGTGAGTGCGACAATGAGGGCTAAAGGACGCGAGATGTCAATGAACCCTGGAAGCGATGCCCTCGAAACCATGAAACCGGGTTACCAAGAATATGTAGCCAGATTGGTCTATCATCGCTTGCGTGAGACTCAGCATAATGTACTAGAAGGAGTTTGTGAGAAAGACATGACATCGAGTGGGAACAGCGGCTCAACGATGCTCACCAGCTTGAATCAGGAGCACTCCGTAAAGCAGCCAGACCAGCAAACATCCAATGAGCTGGATGAGGTCAAGGAATGAGATTAGTAAGACGTTGCATATGAGATCAAGCTTTTGAAGGCATACAGGTGGACCCGCACTGGAAAAGATATGTGAGATGGTGAAAGAGAACCACGAACCCGACTCACAACCACTCAGGGGCAAGATGACTGGAATCAAGGTTACTAGTAGGTACAGAGCAGCCCATCCGGCCTACGGAACAGCGCGTAGCGGCAATCCCGCAGCGAATCCAACAGTAGCTTCCGTCAAGGAACAAAGACAATCAGAGGGGGATCGCAGTAAGGGTGCGAAACATCTTCCCGAGTTTCCTGGTTAAAATGCTTCGGGCAAAAGCCACGGGCGTGGACGTGATATGAAGCGAGACATGACCGCAATTAAATACCGCCTCGAGGTTTCCGTGCAGTGGGCGCGCCGGTGCTTGACAGCTTGCCGATGTATTGAAGACCAGAATCATTTGGTCGCCGGCTCCCGTATTCGGGTTTTTGAGGTGTTCCGCTAGGCTCGTAACCATCCCATGAGGGAAAGCTTGGGGAAGCCTTCCCGCAGAATGGTCCGCGCTACGGGTCTAGAGCGAGTAACGGGAAGCGGGGTGGGGTGTCAGTTGAGTATCGCCTCGAGGTCCCTCTCAACCAGGTGGCAGCGCGCCATAGCCCGACATTGCCGTGAGGAACGCGTACCCGGCTTTGGTTGCGGACGTGGCGTGTCTCTGGAAGCACTGTGAGCTTATCTCCTTCGCCAAAAAATAGTGCAGCCTTCATTCAGCGGATGGCGTCTACCGAGCTATTCAGGGAACTGGTGGCGCCGACGCGGCCGTGCTATCTTCCTGTCGAGGGGAAAGGTGAAAGCCGTTGACGTGCTGCCAGGCAGAAGCAGACGCCTCGAGTGAACCCAGGGCTGCTGATGAGGTGGACCAGGTGAAACCAGATATGCCGCTGTGCGAAAGAACGTTGCCACCGTGAAGCCAAGATCACGCATGTTGCGCCTTGGTATTCAGGTAGTAGTCCGTATTCCGAGTAAGGGCTACCGGGGTCAGATTGTCATGTATTCCTTGTTCAGCAAGTGCAGGGGGGTGGTGGTGGTTCAGAAACAAGAGCAGACGCCATCAATCGCGCCAACCTTCCTCGAACCGCTGATACCACTGCCTTCTTCCTTCGCCCTTCCCCTCATACTTTGATTATCAAACATTTCAGCTATACCATACACGCATAGAAAGCCTTGGTAGAATATCTACAAGGATCCGCTGCATTTACCAGACGCGTAGCACGTTTTCGTAGAGATAGTATACTTGTAGGACACCCTGATTCGTTCCTGTTCCTCCTGCTCCTATTCCTTCTCTTCGTCTTCGTTTAGCTACGAACCATTCTTAGCGCCGTTACCTTAGTATAGGACGCTTTCAATAGAGTTAAAAAAAAAAAACCTTCCTCGAACCTCAGTCGCGTCACACGCGCCTAGACCGTCAACTTGGCCTTCCTTTAATTTCTTAG